>JAPMOR010061909.1:36715-58412 GCA_026543865.1 Argiope aurantia | reverse complement strand
ATTTCAGAGAGAAAGCATACGCATAATCGGATAAAATTAGACGTTCCATGTAACACTGAGCCGATCACACTACTAGACAGGACGCTATGCCTTAAAGAGAGAGAAGAACACCTGTGTTTTCATTTCCTACTCTTATTCTTTTTTCGTGGAAAATGAACTCAATTCAACGAATAGTGTTTTAGAGGGTCAAAATTCTTGGAAATGACCAACCCTGACTATGGGTCTGAAGTTTGATTTTTTTTTTCTTTCTTTCTTTCGATCCCTACTCAGAGTTACACAGTTTACTGCTCTTTATTTTGTGTTTCGCTGACGTTCCTTTTATGCAATAGTGCAAATATTTTTAATTAGATATATATACATATATAATAGCTTATTTTTTTATTTTAAATGTAAATATTGATTTTCTATAAATTAATTGTATTAAAAATGGCACATAGAGATCAATTAAATTTTTTCCGAAACACCAAAAATCCTTCAAAAATTGAGGTTCAGTTGTGAATCTGAGGATTTCTCCTTGTGGTGTAGCTTGGATCATACTATATATGCTACACAGGTCTAACTTAGTGCTTTTTTTATTCAAATTATAGAAATTTTACTCATTTTCACGCTTCATTGCAATGCTCAATTATCAGAGCTATAGCGGCGCAGTGTTCCAAATGATGGGACACCCCCAAAATTAAAACGATAAGTACAATCTTTACGAAATTTAACATGTGTACTCTTATAGGCTTAAATAAGGTATCTATAAATTTTTTGTGAGAGTTTAAAATTTAAAGGGTAGTACGCCGCAAAGGATTAAGCAATATTTACCTTGTAATGACTTGATTCTGTCCGATCAAATAAAGAGTAGCATTTATATACAATTTTCTTTATTCACAGCCTTATTTACATAAAAATTCTTTCTCATCTAGGTTTAATGAATGATGCTATTCACAACACGAAAATTGAACAAAAAATAGTTCCTCGAACAATTTTGGAGAAAACAACTTCACAAGAACAGCTAACAAGCGGTTGGCGTCATACGCTACTACAGGGGTAGCACTCGGAATCCACCGACTTTTCTTCGGGAGGAAATTTACTCCGAAATCCGATTCCCACGAATCTCTCCTCTTCTTCCGAAAACTCTCACCTTTTATTTTTCTCTCAGACTCCACCTTTCATGTCCACATTGGTACACTTGGGCTCCCTGATACTCAATCACCTTTCTGAACACACCTGAATGGTTTCTGGTCAACTGTGGAAAATGGATTCTCGATTTGGTCTCCAAATGGAGAAGACCTGTCAGGAGAGAGCTCCGTCTTCGACGGAGCAGGAGCTGCTTTCACGGGCGACAAAACCTAAACATGAAAGACGCAGGAAGAGAGGAGTGGATACAAGAACTTGCCCTTTTCAGGACCATTGCTGAACGGGGCAATCCAGCTCCCCCAGCCCTTCCTCAGATGAGGAAATGGATATCCCGGAAGGGAATAAAGTAGAAAATACCCAGCAACTCAAGGTGGATGATGTACAATCAACATCGGTTGAAGAAATATCCCCGAGTCCTGTATCACCCTCTTCAATTCAAGTCTCGGAGGAGTTCATCTTCCAAAACCATATGGACATCATCCAAGCGATTACAAGAAGAAATACCATGGGAAGCTGGGCCCAAGCAGTTAGATGCCATAAAGAAGAAACAGAGGAATACAAGCAGATGTGGGCTGAAGTTGGCAGTGTGAGTGGCATTCTCAATTCCTTGCTAGTGAAATTAGGAATCCCCCTTTTTAAATTCCCTCCGTGCATTAAAGAAGTAAATTAAATTTGTGAAAAATTTAAAAAGGCTAATGCAACCTCAGAAAATAACAGTATAAAATCTAAAACTGTAAAAGATCAAAATGAAAAAGTTAATCAAACGCCTAAACGTAGACTAGATATAGAAAAAATTAATAGGAAGACCAAAAAGTAAATAAAAAGAGAACCGCTGACGAAGATGGATTTATTGCTCCAGCTGCCCATCTCGTCAAAAACGTTAAAAACTTAAAACTAAATGGTCAAAATATTAAAATCCAAAATCCACCTGAAGGAATTGAAGAGGTTGCATTAGATGACGAGGTCGATGCTGATCAGGCACCTGCACAACCAAAACGAAGGAGAGTACCGCCCTTCTTCGTTACCCCTAGAGCTGACTTTAAAGTCATGCTAAATATCTGTAGGTTAGAGGCCCTTTCATTAAATTCAAGTATGAGCAGCAAATTTTTAAAATTAACTGTGGAAACTGAGGAGGAGCACCGAAGCCTTTCTAACCTACTCGAAGCTCAGGGTGCTGAGTTTAAACCCTTTATGCTAAAAACTGACAAGCCCATAAAGATTGTACTTCGAGCACTTCCCTCCTGCACTCCTATTGAGGAAATAAAAGAGGAATTAGAAAGAGAAGACTTTGCAGTTGTTAGTATCACTCAACTGTCAAAATTCCAAACGAAGTCACCAATGCCGTTATTTTATGTGCAAATAGCAAACGACACTCTGTCTGAAACGGTATACACTCTTACTGAAATGTTTGGGACTAAAATTTCAGTAGAACGATACAGAGGTAGGAAGGGGCTCTCTCAATGCTGGCGGTGTCAGGGATTTTTTCATAGTTCTGAAGCATGCAAACTTTCTGTGAAATGTGTTAAGTGTGCAGGATCCCATCGGGCTAAAGAATGTCCTTTAGCCTTCGAGGATAAATTAAAATGTGCAAACTGTGCAGGTGACCATGCAACGAACTGACGCCAGTGCCCACGATTACCTAAATCCGGTTGACGAAATCCTGCCACCAGTAAATTTTTAAAAAACCACCCAACAAACCGATCCATTTGGGATCCTCCCAGGACGCATCGACCTCAAAATTTACAGAAAAACTGATGAAAAAGTGTCGTTTGCCAGTATGCTATCTAATGCAGAAGATTTTCCCTCGTTAGATACACCAACGGAACGAGAACCTGCTTCCTCAGTTGTCGTAGATCCTATTTCAAAACAGTCGGTCCCAGTGGATGCTAATGACTCCAAAATTTTTACCGACATATTTTCTGGCCTAGCTATCTTAATCAGAGAAGATTGACGTGAACCACCTCTTCTACTCCTAGCCTTTAGAAAGGCTTTACCAGCATTTCGTACTCCTTCCCACTGTGCTGATATGGCGTATTTTCTTTTCTCCAAATACGGCAATCTTAGTAACGGTCCCCAACATTAACATTCAATCGTTACAACTCAGTTAACTTGCATAATCTTAAAGTTTGCACATGGAATGCAAATAGCTTGCGTCCCAGGATCGCTGAAGTAAGAGACATTGTTTTAGAGCAAATTCTTGATGTGTTATTGGTACAAGAGACCCTACTACCCCCGGGGTGCACACCCCTAATAGCTAATTACCGGATTTATAAAAATGATAGATCCGGAGATAGGATTAACTTACAGCGCATTTACGGAGGTACTTGTAATTATGTGAAATCAATAATTGAGCATCACGTCATCCCAGATTTTTGTCATTTTTGCAGACGATACCGCCATACTAACACAGCATAGAGATCCACACACAATCATAGCAAACTTACAACAGTAGATGACCGTTTTACAGAGCTGGCTCATCGGTTGGAAAATAAAAGTCAACCCAAATAAATGCATGTGTCTCCTATTTTCTAAAAAATTGGTAATGCCTGTTTTAGCCCCAATCCAAATTTTCGGCCAACCCGTCCCCTTCGTAAATGAATATAAATACCTAGGGTTAGTTTTAGACGCAAAATTAAGCTTTAACAGTCATATTAAAGCAGCCCTCCCCAAAGCTACTAAAATGAATATTAAACTCAACAGCTTAATTTCTCCATGGAGCAAGCTATCGATTAGGCTCAAGCTTTTGCTCTACAAAGCTATTTTAAGATCAACTCTGATTTACGGCTCCCAAATATGGGGGGGGGGGGCGACATCAGCAACTAACATAAAGAGGTTGCAAGTTTTTCAGAGCCTACAACTGAGGAAAATTGTTAACGCACCCTGGTATGTCAGAGGAAAAATAATACATAACGACTTCAAAATTGAACCTGTTTCGGAATTATTAAAAGAACGTCAATCAAGTTCTTTGAAAAGTTACCCCAGATTCGCAATGAGTTACTCAAATTACCAGCGTATGATCCTGCATTACCCAGCTCTAGGAAAAGACCTAGAGTTGCAATTGATAATATATGTATCAATTTCCCAACCGTTAAAAGGCTGAGGACCTCCTAACTCTGTTGCCAATCTGGTGGCTTAAAATTCTCAAAATTATTACTGTTTAGGCCCTAAATAGTTACGATGTACTACATGCGAATTTAATTTTCTGAAATTTTTTATTCAGCCCAATTAAAGTCAGTCCCCATAGAAAAAGGCACGTGCAACGTAAATCCATTAAAATTTCTTCTTATCCCATAAATAATATTGATTATTATTTTAAATAAATTAATTATACCAAAAAGTTAAAATATACAAAAATTAAATACCAAATTTCATGACGCTAGAGCTTTACTGCGCTCGTCTAAACTAGTTCAATTAATTTTAACTTTCCCTATCACGACGTTGCCGTTGCCGTACAGTGGAAAAGTTCATTGATGACCCACCCTCCAGAATGAAAAAAAATAAAGATTGACATCTGGAGGGTTTGATATTCTCCCCTTTTGAAGACACGATTTATTTCCCTGGGAAACGCACATTTGGTTCCTTATCTGGACTCACACTAATTGGCCAGATGACCGTACTTAAAAGGAGGGTCCCCCATCTGGCAATCTGATGGCACTTAACACTGTGGGAGTTCCGTTGATGATACAACTGGCCAGGAATGCCAATTATCGAGTGTGGAGTGTCACAGTGGTCAACAGGGTTTCAGGGCGATTGAGCTAAGTCTTTACAACCTATTCTAATTCTCGGTGATTTTCGAGATTAAAAAGACCATAATTCGCCAGCATTCTTTTACAAAAATAAGACAACCATTCCTCACCAAAAATCCCATATTTACTTTCTTTTTTTCTTTCTTTCCATGCTTATTTTCATGCAAAGACAAATCCCTGTAATCATAAAAACATACGAACTTAAGATTTTGTCTGACCCCCACGTTTTAGAATCTCCTTCCGTCCAAGAAACACATTTTTAGATTTATGTCTATTTCTTTGTGAACACGATAAATGAAAAACTCTTTCCTCCAGATGGATGAAATTTGTCAAAACTTCTAAAGTGAATGTTTTGATGATTACAGTAGTTTCTTTTTTTCGACTGCGATTGTCAAGAGAATAATGAAAGGGAAATAAAAAGTCAGAAGACTATTTTTTTGTCATGCAATAAAATAGTGCAAATAGCATTTATTGAAATGAATGTTTACCCAAGATGCAGTTGCTTTAGATTATTTGAAAGGAAAGTCTTTCAATCAGTTTTACTGTATGGGAAAGTTTTACTTTATGGGAAAGTTTACTGTATGGGAAAGCCAGGTTTTTATATTAAATTGTTAATGCAGTAGCAAATGCTTAAAGAAATTGCTTTCATATTTTCTTTAAACTGCCTCTCAAGTTTATTGATGATTAAAGTAATTGTACTCGTTTATCGAAACGTCGACAGAAGTGATCATCAATTTTTATAAATCCTTCCCTAGCTTTGCCTTGTATGTTTGAATGTAAAACATAATATGGTGAAAACATTTTTATTGGGTTGTTCGGAAAGTAATTTCGTTTTTTCCCGACAGAGGATTTAAATGTACTTTTTTGCACCCAACTTCACATCTAAGCAGTATAATTTTTATATGCTTTGAGAACTCATATAGCAAGGCTTGTGTGTGAAACATTCCAGTTAATTCTACGCAGTAGTTTTTGGTTGGTGCCCTTTTAAATATGGAGAGCGATAAGCAGCATTTTCGACATATCTTATTGTTTTACTACAGAAAGGGTAAAAATGTTGTTCAAGCCAGAAAGAAATTTACCGATGTGTATGGAGAAGGTGTGTTGACAGTACGCCAGTGCCAGAACTGGTTCGCTAAATTTCGATCCGGTAAAACCTTCACCTCAAATGAGGAGGTCAAAAACCACCTCGATCAGTTTTTTGGCAGCAAAGACCAAAAATTTTATGAGCTTGGAATTATGCTACTACTAGAAAGATGGCAAAAGGTGTTGGACCAGAACGGTGAATATATAATTTAATAAAGTATTTATTTATTATACGAAAACTGTCTTTCATTTCCAAAAAAAAAAAAAAAAAAAACGAAATTACTTTTCGAACAACCCAATATGTTCATGAAAATAAAGGAAAAGTGAATTGATCCATTTGATATCAAATCTCTCTGTAAAGCATGACTTTTATCCCCATAAATATGGATATTTCATTCATAAATTAAGTTTCTATTTTGCTTTTATTTCTCTTTCCGAATAAAGTGTCATGCGAGTTTTTAACGTGCATCTCCATTTAATTAAAAATTGTTCATGATATGAATTAAATTTTAATTCTAAAATATTTTATTAGAAAGTAAAAATAAAAATAATAGATGTTTAGAGGGAAAAAAAAACTTGATCTTATATTTTTCGATGAAATTACTTGTGTATTTTTTATTAAAATTTTATTATAAGCATTTTGAGAATGCGAAGGTTTTACGGTGTGGCCTCTCTCAACTTTCACATTGTTTATAATGTGTTTTCTCTTAGAATATATTGCTTCATTTCTTACCATTTTTACTTTCTGATGTATAGTATAGATTTTCCTTTAGAATATTCTAGAATTAGAACAGAGAAAAAAATTCAATTTCGAGACTTTGACCAATCTTTATGTATTTTACGTCACTAAATAAAAAAAAACGAATTTTTGTTACTAAACCTGAAGAATATCTATTAAATTAATGTCCTAAGATTTTATTCAGCTAGACAGATGAAATTTATTATATAAATGTACGATCCAATTCGTGGAATTCTGTCACATTTTGAATGTAATTCATTCACAGAAAGGCTGAAAGTCATTTATTTCATTACTGATGAAACGCACACATTTCCAAAGACAAAGAATTTCATTACACAAAGAATTTTCTTACACATTCCCAGAAACAAAAAATAAGATAAATAAACTTTGAAACACAGGTTTAGCATCTAAAATATTGATTCGTTTCAAATTTTGAACCAAATCTGTCAAAGGGTAGTCTGTTGGTCGGTACCTTAGCAAGCATATAAGCGCAGTAACTCGTCAATGGAATGACAATGAATAAAATACCATAATTTTACTAGTAACTAAAACTGTAGTAGTATAAATATTGGGTTTATTTCGACCGACTAGAAAGGCGCACAGAACACCTATTCGTAAGATTATTCAGTCAAAATGTTAGATTCAAGATCTGCACTTTTGTAATTATTTTATAATGTATCTGTGGCCTTTCCCAAGATGCATAATTTTATGCGGGAGGAGTGGGGAATAAGACTATAATTAACAAGTTTGCGGGAACGTTTTTGGGAGACCACTTACGCTGGTTATGCTATGAAGAAACAAACATTTAATTAAAGATGGAAATTGCGGTAATTGATCCTTAACAAAAAACTCTTTTCTTTAAAAATTATTTTAATTTAATTCTTATACTATTTTCCAATTCATATCAAAATAAAGCAAGACATTTTATTAAAATAATTGATCGATTAATTGTAACGTCAATATCTCAAACAAAATTAATAAGTTACAATTTATATACAGGGTGTTTCAGTGAACCGTTTCAGAACTTCTAAGAGGGTAGGGTACATGGCGTTGTGCGAAAAGTCCGAGCTTTCGTGCAGGGAGTCTTCATTTCGCACAAGAACGCCACGTTAGTAGGATGGATGATTGCACGATCACAGAGTTAGTCGATATGCATTTGGCGTACGGGGCTGCAAATTGTAGTGGGCCAGCCGCACAGCGTTTGTACGCGGAACGATATCCGACGAGGCGTATTCCCAGTCATAATTTCTTTGCAAGACTGCACAAGAGGTTAGATGAGGCCGGTTCATTAGAAAGACCTCACAGGGACAGGGTAAGAACAACATGGGCTGCAGACGACGAACAGAATGTGCTGCAGCATGTACAAGGGAATCCAAGAACGAGTACACGAAGTGTAGCAAACGCGGTCGGGGTTTCCCATTGCAGCGTCTGGAGATTTCTCCGAGCAGAAGACATGCATCCGTTTCACGTGCAGCGTGTCCAGGCACAGAAACCGGAGGATAATGTACCTCGTATTGCTTTCGCACAGTGGTACCTGGGAAAATGTGCTACAAATCACCTTTTTCCTGCTGAAGTGTTGTTTTCCGATGAGGCATCCTTCACAAGGGAAGGAATTTTCAACACACATAACGACCATATCTGGGCGGTCGACAACCCGCATGAAATACGACGTCGTGCAGCACAGAATTGATTTTCGGTCAATGTATGGGCCGGTATTGTAGTAGATCACCACATCGGACCTTACATGTTACCGGGTCGTCTAACCGGACCTACGTACTTGCTTTTTCTGCAGCAAGTATTGCCACAACTTTTGAGAGATGAACAGATTTCTGCATCGACGCAACAGACAATATGGTTCCAACATGATGGAGCCCCTGCTTATTATAGCGGTGATGTTCGTAACTACCTGAATGTCACATTTGGTCAACGGTGGATCGGACTTGGGGGTCCCTGTGCGTTGGCCTGCTCAGACACCCGACTTATCATGTCTTGATTTTTATTTCTGGGGTCATATGAAATTGCTAGTTTATGACACCCCTGTTGACACTGCTGAGGAGCTCGTTGCAAGAATCGCAGTAGCTGCCGGATTCAAGATATGCCTGGATTATTCCAGAATGCTCGGATGTTCATGCGTCGGAGATGTGAGGCGTGCATTGTACCCCGTGGAAGAAACTTCGAACACTTATTTTAATCCATGCACCTTTTGCTTCTTTTCATGTATTATTAAAACGATTTTTCATTTACAGTCTCTTTTCTTTATGGTGCTTCTGTGTACAACACCGCTTCAGGAAAGCATTTCCGACCCCACATTGCTCTATGATTTCGAGCTGTCAGGATGTACACTACCCCTCTTAGAAGTTCTGAAACGGTTCACTGAAACACCCTTCATACCCTACTATAATGTTTGTAGATGTGAGTTAAGAATATAGGCTTGCAATTTTATTAACTAATTAATTAATCAATCAAAGCCAATTGCATAAGACAATAAATCTCAAGGGTATAAAAATGAATAATAACGAAATTTTCAGTTACTCATTTTTCGAATATTAGTATAGGTAAAAACTATCTTAACCTGATGACTAAGCCTCCACAAACTAATTATTAATGTGCAAACAAACTGACTAATGATGAAGAATCACATAAATCTTCAATATGTTTTTGATCTTTCTGACTTTTTTTCACCGTTTAATTACTAGTATTTTTGTTATTCATCAATTTAATTTATATGTATAGCCTTTTATTTTATAAATGGCTAATTAAGAATAGAACAGTAAGTAGTTGTTCGAAGACAATATTATTCAACCATTTCAAAGAGAGATTTTAATAAAAAGCATTTATTTGAAATAATTTTATTTAAAAAGAAATAAGAAGATTGTAAACAAAATTGACCTGTAAAAAATTGACATCAGTTTGTATAGAACAAATAAACAAACAACAACATAATAATCATTAACAAATAAAAAAAATCTCTTTAACTAATAAAAATAACTTCAGTTTTTCTTTAATCTGCTCATTAATTTCATCTAAGCCTTTAAAAAACATTTGAGAGTTACAAACAATCCACTAACATGCTTTTGAGCATCAGTTTTGAAAGGAAGAATATTAAGAAGACATAAGAAAAATGTCTACATTTGAAAGAAAGAACAAAAGGAGTAAAAACGGATCTTTCTGAAAACTTTTTCATCACTGTATTATTAGTATTTTTTAGATGTTAATTAATATCATTTTTATGCATAGCATTTTGCTTCTTAAATGATTTAATAAGGACTTTATATGTAAGCAATTGTTTGAATACATTAATATTTAACCATTTCCAGAACAATGATATATTTTAGAATAATTTGATTAAATGGAGAAGGAACGTAATGTAAATAAAATTTACCTGTAAAAAATTGGCATCGATTTCTGCCTTACAAATAAATAAACGATAACAATAAAATAATCCTTAAAAAATAACAAAAAAAACTTCTTCCACTATTAAACAAAACATCAATCGTACTCTAATCTGCTCAATAATTTCATCTGCCTTTAAAAAAACTTGAGAGTTAGAAACAATCCACTAACATGCTTTTAAGTATCAGTTTTGTTGAAAAGAAGAAAGATGTCTAAATTTGAAAGACAGCACAAAAGGAGTGAAAATGGATCTTCCTAAAAAATTATCCACCATTGTATTCTTAATAGTTTCCAGTGTTTCATTAAAATCATTCCTATGTATAACATTTTGTCTCATAAATGGTTTAATAAGAACATCATATATAATATTTATCCATTTCCAGAACAAAGACATATTTTTTTGAATAATTTGATAAAATTTAAAACAAAAGAATGTAACTAAAATTGATCGGTAAAAAATTGGCACCAGTTCTTATACTACAATAAATAAACGATAATAACATAATAACATTCAACCATTTAAAAAAATGTTCCATGATCAAACAGACTTCTTTCTTCAACTCGTTCATCAATTTCAACTGAGCCATTATGAGAAACTTGAAGATGATAAAGACTCCACTAAAAAATTTCGAAGCATCAGTTTTGATGAAAAAAGAAAGAAAAAAAAAATGTCAAAATTTGGAAGCAAGTCCCTAAGGATTAAGGATAGCAGAGTTTCTGCGAACAGACGAGATCAACAACTCAGATAAAACTCTCTCACTAACAATCTCTCTTTCAGAGAATATCGTAGTATTTCTTTTTCTGATCATTTAGAACTGATAACACCTTTGGGTTTCTCAATGATAAAACGACACCAAGGGATGGGACAAAAATAGGAGCGTCAAATTGACTTACCAGAGACCTAAATGTTCGATATTTTCTTGATACCTTTACATTTTTTTTATGTTCACTGGAGCCTTATCTCTGACAGAATCTGAGCTTCGTTTAAAGAAGAAATAAAAGAGCTGAGTACAGTTGGATATTATTTCAAGAACTTCTATCAAATAAAAAGAAAACTTAATGGCTTAGTGATACTTTGAACGTTTTAGGACATCAACAAGTAAAGTATTTCAAAGACCGGAAGTATTTAAATGTTATTCTCATTTCGTAAATCATTTCATTCGATATGTCTTTTTGATTCTGTATGGTATTTGAATAAATTAGATTGCCTCATAAGTGTTCTTTGTCTGGCAACAAATATCATGCTTTTTCTTTGTTTGTTTAAGGTTGATTTATTATGCTGTGCATGCACCGTTTTATTCCATGGTTTTTTTTCTATCTCTCAGAAAAAATCATTATTTCTTCTTTCAAAATTTATTACTTGCAAAATCCTCCGCTGGTTACTTTTTTATTTTTATCAGACCGTTAAGAATCGCTTTTTATAAGGTGACGGTTTTAATGACATGAATGAATAATAATCGGATGGAAAAAGAATTAGAGGAATACTAAATATGCATTAAAAAGTCACAATAAAATTGTAAGAGCATTTCTGTTTCAGCCAATTCAACAAGAAGTGATTTTGCATTTTCATGACGAAGAGCGATGACTTTTCGGTTCGCCAATTCTGATAGTTTTTTTTTAATCCGGTGCTTTAAATTTATCAAGCTAATTGTAATATTTCTTAGAATTTATGATTTTACCTGGTGGGAAAACTTGTAGAAAATTATACCTTTATGTTCCCAATAAATGGACAAATACTTTTTTCAGTTGAAGTCCAGTCTTTGCGACAGTTTAAGCTCTATATCCTTAAACCTGGTGTATTTCAGGAGCACTCAATGATGCAAATCTATGTTTCGTCTTTCACAATACTGGAAAATCAAATATTCGCAGTGATGTGGTTCATAGGATCGGTTTTCGACAATAAGAGTGGAACTCAAACTTTACATCAATTGAAATATCCCGTTCTCATCAAATGATTGCATACTGTTCTGTGAATCTTAATGGCATGCCATGTAGTGATAACGCCTGATGACGAGCGCCATCTGCTGGCCAACAGGTCTTGATACTTGTTAGACGGAGTGCAGACGAGACGGGTCTGAACGAAAGTCAAGACGTGTGAGACGAGACGGGTCTCTGAACGAAAGACGCGACGTAACATGTGAATTAATCCTGCGACGTATGCGAAAAAATCTATTTAATGTTCATTTCTTTTATATTAATGTAATTGTCCGTCCTAAATGTAATTAAATGTGCGTTCTAAAATAGTGGTGATTCCTGAGTCCTACTAATATGGGGGTTCGGCCCGGATTTTAATGAAGACCGGTATATAGACGAAAAAAGAGCGAAACAGGAGTGAAATTTGACGTAGAGCAATTTGACGTGCTAAAATAAACCTTTTGGATACCAACTTCTTGTGGACTGACGTAGTGTGGATCGACGCTGAAGAAATTGTGAGTACAATTTTGATTTATTCTCAAGTATGGCATTTCTTGCACGAGCACGAAAGAGCGACTTACTAACTTAAGTAGACGAATTAGAACTAACGGCACCACAGGATGCCAAAGTGCGACAGTTAGTTGCAATGATAACAGAGTCGAAAGACTATGGCGAAGAGTTCGTAAAAAACTTACTTTTAACTATCGCTCAGGAGCGCGAAAGGTTAAATGCTGAAAAAGCCGTTAAGGTTAAATGCTGAAAAGCTGAAAAGAACGAGTTCGAATAAACTTTGAAAAAGTTAGAACTTGAGTTAAAAAGTAGAGAAAATACTTTAACTGTATCCTATATGCCTAAGACTGATATATTAAAATTGCCAAAGAATTATGATAATAGCGGAGACATAAGTGTTTATCTTTCGTTATTTGAGAAACAAATAAGTAGGGCTAACATTGCAAAAGAAAACTGAATTTCTTATTTACTCGGGTTATTACAATTGGATATAGTTAATTTAATTGCTTGTGAGCCTGATCCATCAGCTAATGACTATGATTACATAAAACAACTGTTACTTAAAAGATTTAAATTAATTTCCGAACAACTCAGGCAGAAGTTCTTTACTCACAAACGAGATTCTTCTTCTTCATGGCGGGATTTCGGTTTTCAACTGAATAACTTTTTTGAGGAATGGATAAATTGTTTAAAAATAACCGATTTTGAAGATTTAAAGCAGCTAATGGTCGTTGACCAGTTAAAGAGTAAAATAATAAATGACGTACGCGATCATTTTCTCGACTATTTGCCCAAAATAAAGAAAGTAAAAGATTTGGTTAATAAATTGGACGAATATGAAGCTGCACGAAGTCACCTTAAAAAGGAAACAAACAGAAATTGGCGTGTTTCCAAAAACAGAAGTAAATTTGATATCGCGAAAGAAGCTAAAAATTCCCCATTGCCGTTCGTTCGTGCTCAAAAGAATTATGCTGATGATAATTACTATAACAAGAGTAATAATAAAAGTTTTAATTACAATGAGGATATCCATATATCAATTAATTGCAAGTTTAAAAACAAAGGATTGAAATGTTTCCAATGTGGTAGCTTTGGCCACAAAGCCAGTATCTGCCCACAAAGAGATTTTAAAGTGTCCCTCTCTAATAAAGTGTATATTCGTAACTCTCCAAAAACTGTAAATAAGCTTAGTAAAAATGTTGAAATAAATGGTGTAAATTGTGATGCAATAATTGATACTGGAAGTGATATTACTATGATTAATTATGATTTTTATTTGAAAATTGGCAAACCTAATTTAACGACTGATAATGTGAAATTAGCTGGTATAAGTGGGGATAGCATTACTCCTCTAGGTTTTTTTTGTGATATATTAATTGATGAATATGTAATATCAACTAATGTGTATGTGTTAGAAATAATTCCGAACGAAATAATCATCGGCATGGACGTATTAAATAATCTAAGCTTTTCATTCCAAGAAAAACAAATTATCATTCATGGGAAAAAAGCTCAAATAAATTACATCCGGCTGGTGAGAAATGAGGTCAAGATCGTATCACTATGTTCCTCGGAGCTCAAAAGAGACAGACAGGCACCTATTTTTGCTGAGACTTGCAATAAAATAAATACACATCCTCTCCCATACTTCATTCATTAAGCGGATTCGATAAACTATGATGAAATCGACATGACTTATGTAAAAAAACCTTGAGACAGGAAATAAATCGTCTTTTAAATAAGTATTCGCCAAACAAAACAAAAAGTACGGAGTTGCAAATGAAAATAATACTGAGCGATGATATTCCGATTAGTCATAACCCTCGAAAGCTGCCTTTTAAAGAACAAAAATTCGTTGAAACTCAGATTGATAAATAGATACAGGAAGGGTAATAAAACTCAGTTTCTCAGAATATTCTTCTCCTGAAAGTTTTATGCAAGAAGAAGGATGATAGTTATAGGTTATGCATTGATGTTCCTAAGCTAAATAAAGAGATGATTAAAGATCGGTACCCTTTACTCCTCATAGTAGATTTGCTGGACAAACTTGAGCAATCAAAAATATTTACTACTTTGGACTTGAAAAACGGATTTTTTCATGTAGACGTAAAGAAGGATAGCACAAAATTTACGTCTTTTGTAACACATCATGGCCAGTGTGAATTTCTTAAAGTACCGTTTGGGCTTTCCAATAGTCCGAGTGTATTTCAGCGTTACATTAATGTGATATTCAGGATTTGATGCTAGAAGGAACTGTACTGATTTATATGGACGACATTATTATACCATTCAAAGCCAAGGAAGAAGGGCTAGAAAAATTTCAACGTGTTCTACAGGTTGCATCAGAGTACGGTTTGGAGTTTAATTTTAAGAAGTGTCAATTTTTAAAACCACAAATAGAATTTTTGGGCTATAGAATCCAAAACGGAACTATACAGACCTCTGTATTAAAACGGTAGCTGTACAAAAATTTCCACAACCTCAAACTGTTAAACAAGTGCAAAGCTTTTTAGGCCTTACTAGCTATTTTCGGAAATTTATACCCCATTATTCAAAAATCGCAAAACCGCTTAGTGATCTACTAAGAAAAGACATTGCATTTAAGTTTGAATCTGAACAAAAGGAATATTTTCAAAAACTTAAAGATATTTTAACTCAGGAGCCAATTTTGCATCTCTATCGACATGGATTAGTTTTAGAACTCCATACAGATGCTAGCAGTCAGGGATTCGGAGCAGTGCTGCTGCAACAGGGAACCGACAATAAGTTTTATCCTATTCATTATTTTAGTCGAAAAACATCTCCACAACAAGAAAAATATAGTAGCTATGAATTAGAAGTTTTGGTTGTAATCGAAGTGTTGAAAAAATTTAGACATCATTTACTGGGTTCTAAGTTTAAAATTGTGACTGATTGTTCCGCTTTTCAACAAACTATGAGTAAAAGAGATCTTACACAAAAAGTTGCAAGATGGGCTTTACAGTTAGAGGAATTTGATTACCAAATTGTTCACAGATCAGGATAACAAAAGACACAAGTAGATTCTCTTAGGTCGAAACGCAGTACTTGTTGTTACTCGTTCATATAGTGAAGTGACCACAAAAATAGCCAATGCTCAAAATCAGGACGAATTCCTTAAGAAATTAAAAGCTATGACATATAAGCAAGAAGACGGTGAACACATTGTGAGAAAAGGAGTTTTATACAAATACGATAATGGTAGAGAATTGCTCATAGTCCCAGAAGCATTACAAAGAGAAATTATTCGAGAAATTAACAATAAAGTACATTACGCTGTGGCTAAGACAGAAGAAATTTTAAAGCAAGAATTTTACATAGCAAAGTTGAGGTCAAAAATAGAGAGTGTGGTTACCAATTGCGTGGAGTGTATTTTGTGTAATAAGAAACGTGGGAAAGGTGAAGGTTTCCTTAACCCCATCCCAAAAGAAAATTTGCCTTTAAGTACATATCACATCAATTTTATTGGTCCTATGCCTTCTACAAATAAGAACTACCAGCATATTTTTTCAATAGTCGACTCTTTTACAAAATTTGTCTGGTTGTATCCGGTTAAATCAACATCTACTCGGGATGCAATAACTAAACTTAAGCTTCAACAATCTACTTTTGGAAATCCGACGAGAATAATAACAGACAGAGGTTCAGCTTTTACCTCAAAAGAATTTGAAACATACTGTCAGGATGAAAATATTGAACATTTCAAAATTAGCACTGGCATTCCTCGCGGAAATGGGCAAATAATGCATAAAATTTTAATACCCATTTTATCAAAACTCTTGATAACAGACCCTACCAAATGGTATAAACATGTTGCATCAGTGCAGAAAATAATCAATAGTACTGTTTCGAGGAGTACAAAGTTTACCACGTTTGAGCTTATAACTGGAGTAAAGTTAAAAGATACAACTGATTTACATTTAAAGGAAATATTGGAAGAAAATACACAAAAGCAAAGATGGAAGATCGAAAGAATATGAGAGAAGAAGCAAGGGAAAACATTTTGAAGATGCAAGAAGAGAATCGTAAAAGTTTCAACAAACGAAGAAAAGTGATGCACATCTACAAACTTGGTGAATTAGTGGCCATACAACGGACGCAGTATGGAACTGGACTCAAACTAAGACCAAAGTTTCAGGGACCGTATCAGATTGTTAAGGTTAAACCTAAGTATCGCTATGACGTGGAAAAAGTTAGATGTCATGACGGACCAAATACAACTTCCACAGCAGCTGATTTCATGAAAGCATGGCCTTCAGACTAAAAGAAGAAAAAAATGTTTATTGGTTTATCCAGATACTGTATTATTATTTTTTTTATTCTTTCAGATTTTTCTACTTTGATTTAACTTTCCAGGACGAAAGAGACATCAGGATCGCCAAATGTAGTGACTAACGCCTGATGACGAGCGCCATCTGCTGGCCAACAGGTGTTGATACTTGTTAGACGGAGTGCAGACGAGACGGGTCTGAACGAATGTCAAGACATGTGAGACGAGACGGGTCTCTGTACGAAAGACGCGACGTAACATGTGAATTAATTCTGCGAAGTATTCGACGAAATCTATTAAATGTTCATTTCTTTTATGTTAATGTAATTGTCCGTCCTAAATGTAATTAAATGTGCGTTCTAAAATAGTAGTGATTCCTGAGTCCTACATGTCATATCGTTTAGTTTCAGGTAACATGACCTTAATAAGGTAGTCGCTGCGGTCGCATCAAAATCGCAGTTCTGAGTCTCCTAAGTACATGGCAGACATTCCTAGACATTACTGCCACCATTTTTAAAGCCATAAAGTATTCCATGCCAAAAATACTTCTTTTGGCTATACCTATTAGACAGTGTAAAAACCAATTTTATAGGAGATTACGAAATTTATTGGGTTGTTCGGAAAGTAATTTCGTTTTTTCCCCGACAGAAGATTTAATTGTATTTTTTAAACCCAACTTCACATTTAAGCCGTACAATTTTTATATGCTTTGAGAGCTCATATAGCAAGGCTTGTGTGTGAAAAATTCTAATTAATTCTACTCAGTAGTTTTTGGTTGGTGCCCTTTTAAATATGGAGAGCGATAAGCAGCATTTTCGACATATCTTACTGTTTTACTACAGAAAGGGTAAAAATGTTGTTCAAGCCAGAAAGAAATTTACCGATGTGTATGGAGAAGGTGTGTTGACAGTACGCCAGTGCCAAAACAGGTTCGCTAAATTTTTTAGACGGTAAAACCTTCACCTCAAATGAGGAGGTCAAAAATCACCTCGATCAGTTTTTTGGCAGAAAAGACCAAAAATTTTATGAGCGTGGAATTATGCTACTACCAGAAAGATGGCAAGAGGTGTTGGACCAGAAAGGCCAATATATAATTTAATAAAGTATTTGTTTATGATACGAAAACTGTCTTTCATTTCCACAAAAAAAAAAAAACCAAAAAAAAAAACGAAGTTACTTTCCAAACAACCCAATACTTTAAAAGAGCGCTAAAATTATTTAAACCAATGTTAAGCCCTCTGAAAGGTAGTAGAAAAATCACTATACCACATTTTTAAAGATACTTTTAGATAAATTTGTTATTGTCATATTACTGCAGATATTATTTTAATCAAAATTAGTTAATCACTTATTTAAAACTAAGAAAATCGCTGGAAAAGATTTGAAATACAATTTAAATTTAAATAAATATAGTGGTAGAGTAGTTCAAAGTATAAAAATGCAGAATATTTGTTATTTTTCTAATTAATGAATATGGAATTCATATTTGTACTTTGAAACAATTGACAGTATTCTTTCTTTTTTCATATGTAGTAAGCTTTCAGATCTTTAGGGGGAGACTTGATGCATGCATGCACGAACATATACAAAAAATCTTTTTTAAATCAAGACTAATAAAGTATGAAAAAATTTACTGAATTTTATTAGAATCAATCTTAAAAATAATTCATTTTGAAATTAAATTTTATCAAAGTTGACATACTGTTTCTGCAACAAACTTTTCTGGCGAAAGTAGTGAACGTCTTTATCACTCGAACATTTTGTAGAGTCAGGAATGTTATTGGAATAGCCTTATCTTATTGGCCTTAATCTGGCAACAGATCTACGGATAAACATTCTATTTGGATTAAAGTGGAAAAAAGTTAGAAGTAGAAATTTTTTTTATTATTTATACAAACATCCCCCCTACAGAAAAGAAGAATGTCCTAAAAATAAGTTTTCCACTTTTCCTCCAATCTAGATATTCTCCGAAATACTTTTGTTCATTTATTTCAGAGAAACGATGAGAAGTTTTCCAAAAGTTGGTATCGAAAACTCTTGTTGCTTTTTTTTAGAAAGGAACGTGCCTTTTTTGCTTTCTATGTGACACGGGAACAAATGATTTGTTCTCTTTTTAGGGGAAGAGAAATTCGTCCAAAATTCTTTTTCTTGGAGTATAAAGGAAAGACCTTCTGCCTGTTTTAAAATTAGATACGATATCAAATTCAAATAAAAGAAAGATTAGGTAAGTGCAGAAGTGTATAAATATATGTAATGCAACAGATCATGCAAAAATTTTCCTTAAAAAGTTTATTTAAAAAGTCATCTAAACAACTCTCAAATACTCTTTTAGTTTTAAGAATGAACTGGTGTGGTGTGGAAGTTCGGAGAGGGGCGGGTGCGAGCTAAGGAATCGTCCTCGTCATCCGACCGCTGATCAAAATTACGAGGTCAGTTCCGAAATAGCCCTACTGTTGCTTTAAAAGGGGACGTTAATATAACTAAACGAAATTTCTGAATTAGTTGTCAATTTTATTTTAATACCAGTTGATATAGGCAATACTGTTCGAAATTTAAGGAGTTCCATATATGTGAATCTAATATCAAAACTAACTATATATAAATCATTATAGTATGCAAAATTCTTTGAATATAACACATCACTTGATTGATTACCCAAAGGCATTGTAATCCCTTAAAATTAAATGCTATATCATTTTCCACTTTGAATTCATTTTTACACTCTTAAATATTTACTTTTAAATAATATCAAAGAATTAAAAAAAAATAGGAAACAGAAATTTTAAAAAATAGTATTAGAATATATTGGAGTTTTACTTCTTTTGCATTTTAAATAATCTACATTAAATTTAAAACAATTAATAAAAAAATGAAGAAAATGTTTTATAAAAAAGCATTTGCTATCATATTATATAAAAGGTAGAATTTTGAATTCTTAGATATTATTAATGTAAAATAATTTGCATCCATTATTACTGCAAAAATTGAAAAAAACATTCGGATAATTTCTATTTAATAGAATGTTTAGTTAAATTTTACGCTTTGTAAATTGTTGGTAATGAGTTTCTTTTTCTAGCGAATACATGTGCGAAGTGAAATCCATTCCTGTTTAGAAGGACATGTGAATATGCATACATGGTTGCTGCGTTTTATTATTTACTAGCCGCCTTTGGCGACCAGCCGGTTCGCCAATATTACCGCTCGCTACAATTTTCAATTAAATATTTTAAGTAACTGGTCTCTTAATAGATTCTCAAACAAAACAATTTTAGTCTTCAAATTTTGATAGTCATACCAAACTTATACTGTTGTTTAGATCGTTTCGTTCAATTTACTCTATATATTTTGCTAATTTGTTGTCATTTCCGGTAAAACGTCAACTTTAATTTAAAGTGAAAATGATGAAATTGCAATTAATATAAAGATATTTTTTAATAAAACCAAGCGTTTTATTTTTTTTATCATCTTTATTGCTATTTATTTATTACTATTATTATTGAATATGAGTATTGCAAACAGAATCGCTCGGTATTTAAGTCTTATGTGAACTACAAAATATTTTTCATAGTTTATGTAATATCTCAAAGAATAATTCAACAAAAATTTCTCAGATTCAGTATAAAATTCAGTTTTTAGTTTTGCTTTCAAAAGGATTGAAATGAAATCAATAATAATATTTTGTTCCAGCCTATAAATATATTTCAAAAATTATGAAATCTAAATTTAATGCAGTAAGGTATCATATTCTGAGAAATATTCTGGACACACTAAATTTTAAATAAATGAATGAATGTTTCTATTTTCCACGATCAACTAAGACTTATTTATGAAGTTTTGAATGTTAAAAATCTGGAAAAACTCAACATTTTCATAATCTTAGGCCAATAATTCTTAGAAACCTGCGCGCTGATTGGCGTATTTTTTTTGAAACGATCGATGGAAAATCTAAAATTATCCTTTTTTTTTATTGAATAGTGATATTCAAATTTTCATAAATCAGTCAGTTTAAGTGATTGATTTAGTTGAATGGAAATTAACTCTTTTTATTTAAAATATTAGTGTTTCAAGAGCATTTTGTTATTCGTGATTTCCACAGCAGAAGCTTTATGTAAAATCAAAAATTCGTTATTTATTAGAGCATTTATTGAATTAAGTTACATAAAATATAATCATTTTTCTATTTAAACCATTTTAGTAAATCTGTTGTGTTCGTGCGTCAACAAAAATAGAATGCAGACAAACTTATTATGAAACTAAATCTTATTACATTATAGATAATATTATCAAATTTACATCAACTTATTTTCATTCAAAATTCTAGCATCGTTTTTAAACAACAAATTAAAAGTTCCAAAAATATCACGGTTGCCAATCTGAATTTCACAACTATTTACAAAATAAAATTTATAATTATTAAAATAATCGTTTGCTACTTTTCAATAAAATATTTACGATTTATGTCGCAACAGATCTGTGTCTTACTAAAGGTTTACAAATTAGCTGTGTGGCCATGATTTGAATGGAAATCTTGTTCATATTAAACAAAACTTGCCTTAAAATATAACTGATTTATTGGATTAATAATATATAGAGTGTAAAAGATCATAAAAGAATTTTTCTTGAATTTATTTTTTAGAAAAAATAATATTTCATATTTGTTTCATTTCCTACAGACACGTGACGAAAATTATATTTTTGCAGATTTCATTTCCAAAAAGATTTAATTTATTTTCAGTTAGAGCTTTAATCAATGTGATGGCAACACTTTGAAAAAAGCTATTTTTTTCTCCTGAATGCGAAACGTGCTTAATCCTCATTTTTATTTTTGACGAAAAAAATTATTGAAAAACATAGTTAAAATATTTATTTAAAAATTCATTAAAAATAGAAATTTAATTT
>JAPMOR010061909.1:0-23194 GCA_026543865.1 Argiope aurantia | reverse complement strand
AACAAAAAATTCATTTGAAATCCTTTAAAGTGAAATTCTGTATACCATCAATAACAATAACAGCCCTCTTTAGAGAGATGTAGATTATTTTTGGGATGATTTAAAATGCAATTTTTGTTAAGTTTATGCTTTGATATCTATAAATATAGTGAAGTTCGGAAAATTTGAAAAAGCATATTCCTTATTTACCTCTTCTTTTAAGTATCGTTTTATGCATGAAAGAAAATATTTTCTTTAGAAAAATAAGTCTTCCGTTATTTTAAATGCACTTGGAGGTGTATAAACTTGTGTGCAGTAGGGCTATGAAGTATCCCAATTATAAAGAAAATCTATGCAACATCATAAACGAATAAAATTATATAAAAAACTAAAATGCAGTTTCTTTCAGCGAAAAACTCTTTGTTTAATAAAAGAAAATGGCAAAATCTATTTTTTATATCTATTTTGTTAGAAGCATTATGTTGAAAAACTAATGAGCATTCAATAATTAAATCTAAAACGAAAATTTTAATTTATAATGCATAGAAAAAAAATGGAAAAAGTAGAATGCATAGAAATGGAAAAATAGAATACATATAATCAATGTCTTGAATATTTGTACAACGAGAAATGATAAATAATGGGAAAAATACAAATATGACCGGTATTATTTTTTATATTGCACAAATAAGGCATATATTCTAAATTTTTTTAAAACAATCTTACTAAAATGAACTGAATTGTCAGCTAGATATCTTACAGAAAAACTAGTGGCTGTATTTTCATTTCGATAAAGTATTTTTCCTTACAATATTCTAAATTTGACAATTAAATATAAATTTAAAAGTAGCAGTTCTCATAACTGGCATTCAATTCAAGTATTTAAATAAAATATTCTTCAAAGTGAAGAATTTTGAAACAGAGTATATATCTGAACAATTGCAGTTCTGAAAATCTAAATTTTATATTATCGCTTTCAATGCTGAGGTTTTGAGTCGTATTAGATATATCAAAAGAAGGAATTACTGGAAATAATGGGTCTATTTCTGATTTCAAAAATGATTTTCAATTTTAAATCTCAAAGTGACAATATTGCCATTGTTTTTTTTAACTTTCTCTTAAATGAAATATAGATTAAATATTGTAATTTTCAAAAAATTCGAACTCCAGACTTTGACGAATCTTTAAATTTCAGAAACTTCTCGAGTTCAAAAAACTCAATTTTTGGCATTAGTGAGAAAAAAATAAATCTTCAAACCTGACGAATGAAATAGGATACATAAACTCACGACCGAATTTTCAAATGTCTGTCAAAGCTTGAAAGAAATCCAAAAACTGGAATTTTGTCTCTCGGACTGTTCTATGGCGAATGAACTCGATGGCTCCAAAACGCATACAAATAGACAAATAAAATTTGGTGCACAGGTTTAGTATCTAAAATATAGATTGTAATCACATTTTAAACCTAATCAATCAAAGAAATGATCATCTTTCCTCCCGCACTTTTGTATAAATGTAAACAAAATAGCTTAAATCAACAAAATTCGATATTATATCTTGCAACTACAGCTGCAGTTCCATGCCAAATTTTGGTTTCATTCGATCGGCGAAATAGAGTTCAAAATACATATTTTCTCGATTGTTTCAATAAAAATGTTGCGTTCAAGCCAAAATATTAACATTCAAACATTTCGTAACTATTGTTCACTAATGCCATGCAAGGTATTTGGGGCCTTATCGAAATTCCATAACATTATGTAGAGAAAGGGACTTAAGTTCTTAATTGGAGACTATGCGAGAATGTTGAGTAGAGACCTCTCATGATGGTTTAAATTATTCCGATGTTTAGATGAAATTCCATTTTTTTTATATTTAAAAGAGAATGGTACGCATTTCTGGCTGTATTGTATTTGTCGCAGTTCATGTCTCCTAGTCGGATATATTTGTTGAAATGCTTTATTGTTTTGTGAGAATTAGAATTATATTTCTGTTACAGCCTTTCCAAAATGTAACATATTTTCTAATGTATTCTTGTTGTTTGATTTTATTTCAAACATTTCCTTCACAATTTGCTGTATGTTAATTTCCAAATTCAAATTTGTAAGCCATATTCTTACATTTAGTATAGTTCTGAGTCAATTGGATATATTAAATTTCAATAAAAAATTTCCTTTCATTTTAAATACTTTCTTTTCTATCATTAAGTTAATTTGCGAAAGAATAAATTATAAAGGCTTAAATGAATGTAATATGTACAATTCTTTATATAAGTCATATAAAAAATGCATGATATTCAAAAAATGCATAATATTCCATTCTATTTATTCTTTTAACCCATATTATAGAAAATTCAGGGAAAAAAAATCTTACATTGAAGAAACTATAGTATACAACTGCAGTAACCATCTTCAAAAATATTCGGAAGACATTTTCAGCTTCTCATTACTAACCATTATTTATTTCGCAATCATTATTTTAAAATATTTTACTTGAACAAAATAATTCACCATGTTTCTTTGTCTTCATCCATTGAAACCATTTTGTTAATGGTCTAGCAAAAGATTATCTTTTTTAACACAAAATAATTGCCAATTAGGAAGATAGTTATTTTTTCGATTGAGGAAATATGAATGTCTTTTTTTCTTCTAAAGATATAAAGATAAATTAAAGTATTGGAAAAGAAATTCTTCCCTTTATTCCATTACGTCAAAACGAAACGCATCCTTTCTTAGAGTTTTCAAGCACCCACATTTCTGATTTGTCCCTAAAAGTCTGTTTCTTTAGTAAATTCTTTTATTTATGGTATAATTTTAAGTGTATACAAAAATTCCAAATAATAAAATTGAATTCCACTTTGAAATAAAAGATTAAATTAATTCGGATAATACTATCTTAATCAATGAAAATTGCAAAAAATAATTATATTTCAAGAGGTTTTTTCCTGAGATTTAAAGAGAAACAACAAGACCTCTTTAAAGTGTTGCTCATTTCGTTGTTCTCGTGAGCAAGTCGTTTTGTCTAAGTCCTAATTTATTCCTTCTTGTTTAATTTATATATGATATTTTAATATCTAATTTATTCCAAATTAATTTCCTAAATTTCTGCCTAATTCAGCCCACGTCAAAGTAATTCTAAAATATTCTCTTATTTTCTGATATCATTTCACTTTTAATTCAACTGAAGCTGTGTAAAAATTACTGCACAATCAGTTCTACGTATCAAGTGGAGATGATCCCTCCGTTGCCCTTGCCAAAGGTCAACACGTATATTCGATCGCCACGGGGCAGGAAATCCCATGTTATATAAGACTAATGATTATTTGTTTCACGCCCTTAATTTCTTACTTCTGCTGTTTGAGCCTTACTGTGGCGGATGTGCATTCTCCGTGTCTCTGCTTGTAAATAATTATGCTTTCTCGGAATGGATATTAATATTAATTTAAAAATGTAAAATGTCTCTTCACTGCTTCGAACCTGCATTCTGCTTCAACCAAATAAGCTTACATATATATATAATATCACAGAAGCTCGTCTATAAATGTGAAGAACTGTCAGACATTGAGAAACATTTCTTTTTCCCCTAATAATAATAACAATTGAGGAGAATATTTTTGTGTGGGAGTTCAAGCTCTAGAGCGCATATCGTTGGATCTAGAGAATGAAAATTTGGCATTAATGTAATTTGTAAGATGCAAATATGCACATAGGAGCTACTGTTTCCAAATTTTAATAATAATTTTAATTTATCAAAAATTAATCTTTCCCTTTCTTGGCAAAAATATTTCGTACTATTTTTAAATGTTGCATATTTAATAATCTTATATATATTTCTTGAAATTTACAGTTTTATTTTAAAAAAATATTTTCTACCTAGTTTTGGACTTAGTTGTTGGAATCTAAAAAAAGAAATATGTTCGATATCTTTGTAAATTATACAACAATTAAAAAATAAAATTACTGTAACACAGAAGACAGAAGAAAAACGAGCCGAATAATTTCGCTTTTAAAAGCTATACTGTCATGAGAGTGCTAGTGCTAGTTTTTTTTAAAAAACGTATTCAGTTTTTGTCTATATTATAATATGTGTCTAATATAGTGGACATTTCCCTAACGAAGTATTTCTGTGCTGTTCGTGAGCACATACCCTGTGCTCCTGTTGCAAAAAAATAGCTGATTCTACGCAAGAAAAATCAGGAAACAGTTTTCTTGGCTAGTCATTCGTTTATTCACATCGAGTCACTCCTTATTTTTATACCATTTTTGATAAACAATTCCATATCACGGTTATGAATATTTCTTAAAGACAATAAGAATTATTTTCTTCATAGACTACTAATTTCACGTGAAACTCGCCGGGTTTGCGCGTGAACATTAAAATAAATTTGCTCTGCTTTTCTTCGCGACTTACTGATCGCTCACACTCCCCGTGAGCGTCTACTTTTCTTGACTTCCAAGGAAAAAAAGGGTCTTTTCTGTATAACTTTCAAGGCAACGGGAATGCGCTGCCATCTGGTGTTACGAAGGGGAACTACCTATATTTCAACCTAGAAATTAAATTTTAATTACTTTTATTGATAAATATTCCCTTTATTAAATTAATTAAATATTTTCCTTGCGTTTACTCCTTTTTTTTAAAGAGAAAAACTTTCTTTTTCATTCTAGGTTCATAAATGGTAATTCGAAGATATGAAAAATCATTAATTTGCTTCTATTGAACAATACATTCTCGTTACTTCTGAAACGACGGCATATCATAGATCGCTCTATATTCTTTAAAGTAAAAGTTCTAGATACGCGAAAAAACTTTTCTTATTACAAATAAACTCCTTTGCATTTTGCATGCCGCAGCACCATCTCCCGAAAAGTATTTTTTTCTTTCCCCTCCTATCTGGAAACTCTGGTATTTCTTTTTTCATTTACTTTCAGAAAGCGATGAAATGTTTCCAGCATGACGGTCTAGAAGAACGTTGTTTGTCGAAACGCTGAACTTGTTTTATGATACAAGAATAAATGCTTCGGCTTCGGTAACTCCAAATTTCAAACGGAGAACGAATATTTCAGATTTTAGAAGCGTTCTTCTGGAAAGAAGAAAGAATGGAAATTCATATTGATTTAAATATAAAAGAAATACAAAATTCAGAACAGAAATGGATTTGTGAATGAATTTTAATTTGTAGGAAATGAATGAAATAAAGGTTAATAATTTCTGTTAACTCAAATACCACTTTATTTCTAAAAGAGAAATTTTATAACAATATTTCAAATATTTTTCAATAATTTAAATAAAAAGTTTATGGTGACTGTCTTTCTTGGATCCTGGTTTCTGTTATTTGTCTAAAAACTAGCATTTAAAGCGTTACTTTATATAGTACTATCCTTTTTTATGTTGTTTCTACTCTACTTTAGTTTCCATTATCTATGAAAAGTAAGGAAGTTAAGTTTAAGAAAAGCAAAATAAATTATATCTACATACAAAACTTTAACCATGAGCCATAACAACCATAACCATAGCCTGTACAAAAAAATTCGGACGCGCTTTTTACTCCGGAACTAATTATCGCAAAATAAAATTGTTGATACCTGTAGCTGCAAAAATATGTTCTCTATAAATGTAAAAAAAAATTAATATTTGTTTCATATAAAAGACTTCACATTTACATTTACTCAAACAAAAGTTTTTGAAACAACAACACCCAATTTCGAATATTTATCGAAATTCTCTTGATTGCAAAACAAAAATTCTTTACATTACGTGATTTTCAATTAATATTGGTTAATTATTTTAATTATTTGAGAATTGCTATTTTTTAAAGTATTCTTCAAAATATAAGGAATATTTTACAAAGTATATATATATATAAAATTTCTCAGTTATTGGTAATTAGTTTCTTTAGATATGTTGCAATAACCAACAGGCAACATGAACTTTACTGTATTTGCGAGATATCTTCACTTTAGAGCAGGATTGTCAGGTAAGAGGAAAACATTTGCTGTAATGAAGCGGAAAAAATAATGCTTCGTATTATTTTGGAAAAATTGTTACCAATTGCACGGGCAGAAAAGACTTGTGATTCCTTTAATTAATGAAAAAATCATTATGAAAATCATTATTAATCGATATGAAGTACAAATTTATCTAATGTTATGTATAGAAATGAATAAAATACAACCTCCTTATATGTTGACAATGCGATGTCGCAAGTTTTTGAGAATAATGATAATTGTAGTTTATAAAATCCAAGTTTTTGTTTCTTGTTCCAAGGGTAGTTTTTCAAAACACTGCTCTTGTTTATGAAGGAGTAAAAAAAATCCCATACCCGATTTGGTACAATCTCTACTAATGATCAAGAAAAAAGTTTTTTATAAGTATTCCTTTGAAAAAAAAAACTTAGAATGCAAAATTAAGCGAAATTTTATGTTTTTACATGATAGCTTATAAAAATCATTATTACCAAAAACAAACTTCATATATTAAGTGCTTGCATGTATTTCTTTATTTTTCATTTTTTCACATTGAAAATGCATTTAATGAGAAAAACTGATACAATATATATCAATCAAAATATTTTCCATCATTTTCCACAACTTTTTTTTTCCCATTTTCGTCCAATAAGTCTTCCAATTCATTGTCTTCGATTTTCTTTTTGTCCTCGAGGCCATTATTTGTCACTGACATCGAAATCACGACTCTTAAATCGTTGAAACCAAAACCGATAATTGAGATATGGCGGATCAGCATCACTATAAGTTTCTAAAAGTGTCTGATGAGATTTCATTCATTCATTATGCAGATTTCCTCAAATCAAACATAAAAAACAATGGATGTCTAAAATGGGATTTGGAGCGTTCCATGATTGGGGACTTTATAGTCTGAAAAACTCAATAATACTAAATGGGAAACTTTCAAAATGATAACAATACAGTAATAGTAAACTGGTAAAACCCGAAACCCTTGTCGCAATATAGATACTTCGAATGTTTACCAATAGATGGCCTTGATTAAAATACATGCAAACAATTAAAATGCATGCCTAAAAACATCTCTTTCGTGGTCTCATTAGTGATAATTTAGTTTTCAATCAATGTTTTTTCGAATTTTGACAATATTATAAAAATATTTTGAATATAATATCTACATTATACTATAAAACTGCAATGAAATTCAAATTATTTACAATGTTTGACATTAAGAAAATAAGATTATTTTAATTGCATGCAGTTCAGGTATCAAAAATTGGTGATTTAGCATCTAGAGGGACAAAGTGCGATTAGAAGTTCGGCTTCTCAAATAGTTAATATCTAATATTTCCGCGGTCAATATTTTGGACGAATCAGCTGATTATACAGGGTTAGAAAGAAATAAATTACCCACTTCAGAGGGTAATAAGATGAGTTCAATTGGTTCAAATAATATAAGATTTGAACTACAGATTATTCAGGTGATGTGCTTTACAATTATTAATTAAAAATATTAGTAAAAAATTCACCAATAGATAGCGCTGTAACACAATTGGCATTTATTTGCATATATTGAAAATGTGAAACATTATTTGCTTTACAGCGCATTCTATTACCATTTTTCTTTGGATAAAAAGAAGGTAATTCTGCACGAATATTAGTTTCTTCTCTGTTCGTCATGCCTACGTTGTAAGATAAAGCGCTACTGGTAAAATTGTTCTATCAGAACCAACAGAACTCCGTTGCAGTGCTAAAGGAATACGAAGAGGTCCAATGTCTCCAAGTGCCCTACTCAAAATTATGTAGAAATTTGAAAAAAACTGGGCAACTTGGCATTCGTCCAGATAGAGGACGAAAAAAAAAATTCCCGCCTTCCAGGTTCGAAAAAGTTGCGACCACACTCGTTAAATCCAGCAGTCATAGTGTGAGTTTGACAGTTGTTTCCCGTGTTCTGGATATGAAGAATTCACCTATACGAAAAATCGTAGGGCAGATTTTGCATTTTTATTCATACAAAATCAAATATGTGCACTTGTTGAATGACGGGCACTTAGAGGTCCGTAAAACTTTTGCACTCCAGTTCCTTGCTCGAATGGTGGTTGACACAACTTGGCAATGGATCATTCTGTGGAGTGATGAGACTCACTTTTGCCCCAATAGGCAAGTTAACACCCAGAACTGTCGAATTTGGGCAGAGGAAAACCCACACGTTATCCGGGAACAACCCTTGTATCCTGAAAAAAGTGACGCTATCTTTATCATTGGATCGTATTTCTTTGAAAATATAACTTCAATGGAATCCAAACCTGTTCCGTCACAGGACAATGGTACTATGATAGGATGATTGATTTTGTAATCCCAATTCGTCTACAGCGTGGATGCCTTCAAGACATCCTTTTCATACAGGATGGTGCACCACTACATATTTATCGTCGTGTAAAGCGATTGTTAATACAGGATTTCACAGAAGCACGAGTTATTAGTCGTCATTTCCCAATAGCATGATCTCCTCGCTCGACGGACATCACCTCTTTTGACTTTCGATTGTGGGGTTATTTGAAGGACAATATCAACCGTCAAAGGCCATCATCTCTACCAGATCTGAAGGACAACACTAGGCGCCATATTCTTAATATTGCGGCAGACTCACTCCTATCATCTATAGAAAATATGGTTCTCCGATTAGAGCATATTGTTGTGGGAATTAAGAGAAGAAATAAAGCTGCAATGGTTTGGCAGATGGTATATGTCCAAGAACGGAAGAGTAACTTTCGGTTTTATTCCTAATTCTGAAATAAAAATAAGAAGATACCATCCACTGATAATTCAAATTATATCAGGAAATGGGAGATTTCCTGCATATTTCTATAGATTTGGAAGAATGCAGGAAAATAAATGCATTTGTGGAGGAATCGGCACTGTTTACCACTATTTAAAGGAATGTATTGAAATCTCGAAGTTAAGAAAAAATCTGAACATTATAAATAATGACTTAAGTAGAGTACTGATGGTACCAGGTAATCTTAAAACTCTGAAGGACATGATATCAAAAATTGTCAGTTTTTTACCACCTATTTGAGAGTTTGTAGATAAGGAAGAAGGACAGTAATTGACCACGTTGTGGTCAATTACCTCGAAGAGAATGTCAGTTTGACAAATCGGTCAATGCAAGGATGGACAATGCAAAATATAGCAGTCGGCCGCAACTAATCCTGTCGATACTGTTAAGTTCAGTGGTGGCGGAGTGGTCGGTTGTACGCAAGAAGACAAGAAGAGCATATTGTTGAAAATGAAGGAGGACATATTGAACAATTTTAATTTTACTTTGTTTAACAATTATAATCCATATTAAATGGTCTTATGTGTATTACAACGCCACCTAGCGGTGAAATTTGTACTAATTTATTTTATTTAATAAATGTAAAGCGCATCATCTCAATAATCTGTAGTTCAAATTTTATCTCATTCGGATCAATAGAATACATTTTAGAGCCCTCTAAAATGGGTAACTTATTTCTTGCTAACTCTGTATTAAAAAAAACACGTTTTAAACTAAAGTATTTTATTTATTTATTTATTTTAACTTTTGAAGAAAAGTGCTCCAAAGTGAATTTCCTAGGAAATACAGAAATGTTTATTGAAAAACGAGTCGACTCTATCGATATTTTCTGATATTTTTTAGACTACCTTTAAATTCAATATCGATTTTTGAACACGTTGTTTGCCATAAAAGATTCTTGTATAGGAACGACAAGCTATTACGTGTCTTTCAACAGAAGTAGTAAAAAATAAAACCATTGAGCCAAGATTGAATATAAGGTTCAGAAAGTATTTTTTATCAAAGCAATAAATCTTTTTCTTATCGATTTTTTAAATCAATAGACTACAGTGAATTGCAGAAAGGGAACAAAAAATTTACCCATGGTTTTACTCTGAACTTGTTCATATTTTTGAAGATTATTTTTACAGAATTCCGTCCGGTGAGTAAACAGGACAATAAATCAAATCTGGTCGATAACGGGTTACAGTGCCACAATCACGGTGCAAACAAAGAACCGTATATATCAAAATCGACAACAAACACACAAAAAGCAGAGAGTGGAGTAAGAATACTCGCTCCATAATCGACAAAGAGAGAACTCCCACTTGTGTATGTGCCTTTGCTTGTATAGTTTCTATGACAGGATATAAAAAAGTACAGAAAACTTAATGTAACGGAAAAAGTATTCGTAGGAATCAGTTGAAATTTTGCAAGTCCCTATAAAATTGTTCTTTACTTCGATTTATGCTCAAATTTAAGTGGATAATTTTAAACGTTTAATGTTAATTTAAAATGTTTTAAATTTAATAAATAAATTTAAAAAATAATTAAATATTTAAAGTGTTTTAAATTTGAAGTTTTTTAATTTATTAAAAGTTACTTTTTAATGATAAATATGTAAAACGTGTAGAATACATTTTCATAACAAAAAGAGTTTAGATCAATAATTACATAATTTTTCGACACATTTAGTATCTTTTCACTAATAAAACAAAAATTTTGCTGTAATTTAAAATTTGATGAGAAAATGGGCGTTACTATTGGGAATTTTAAAGTCTCTTCTTATTTTAATATATAAATGGTCCTTTGTTGAAAGTTTAGCTCAGAAATTTTCATGCTGATTTCTATTAAATAATACATTTTCTATGATTGTATGATGAACAATGCCAGAATAAAGCAAGAAGGCCCCTTTTAATCCATGACTATACATCGTAATTCATGCAACGTTTTAACATGTTCAGATTTATGTCTGGAGTAAATAATTTTTGTATTTAACCGAACCCAGAGAATATAAATTTTCTCTGTATATAAATTAATATGCATATAAATTAAATATAATATTTCCGTAATAATTTCCCATTATTTTGAATAAATTTTAATATTAATGAGTAAAAAAATACTGAATAAAATCTAATATTTCCCGCAATGAGTTTGTGAGTTTCGAGTATTCAAACTGGATTTTTTTTAAATTTTAAACCTATAAAACATTTTTTTTTCGAAATCAGCTAAATTTTTAAAAAATATTATTATATACATTATTATATACAAAAAAAATTATTATATACATTAAATATTATTATATACATATTAATCTTTTTATTTTTATTTGAAATTTTCTAAGAAATAATTTTATGCCTGAAATATATGTAGAGCAAACTCCAACATTATTGAAAAAAATAATATCATTAAAATAATTGTTAGCTAGTCAAACATAAGAATCAGAAATCAATCCACCAATTAAAACGCTGTGATGAAACTAACGTTCCTTGCATATATTTCAGTTGATTCTTCTTTTAAAATATCAATAAAATATATTGTAAAATATTTTTAAACTAAAGATTTGGAGAAACTTATATTACATGTAAATGTGACATTTCAAAAAGTGATAAAATGTTTTCGTTTTAAAATCTGAAATATTGCAGTTTGTTGTATAAATTTTGTTCGCATTCCCGATTTTTAATGCACAGTTTTTAGAATATTTTTCCTCAATCGCCTGCAGTTTTAATATAAACTCTGTTTACTTAAACATACACTTAATGTACACTTTAAGTAAATGTTTACTTAAATTCACATTTGTGTTTTTCAAAATGAGATTCATCCAAGCATTAAAATCATGTTAATTTCATCACAGTATATATTTTTACATTTATGTCATTTAAAATATTTTGCGTGAATAATAAGTGCGATTTCTTGGCGCTTGCAACAAAGAAAAACAAATTGTAAAAATAATAACTTTAGTTTAAATTTAAATTTGCTATTTGTGTCTATTTAATTAATACATCAGTTTTAATGAATCATTTTCAGTTCATACTCAGTTCATACTCAATCATACTCAGTTCAATATGAATCATTTCTGTTTGAATATATTTAGAGTGATATTTGGCTATTATCAATACGTTTTATAAACCTTTTACAAGCTGTAGAAAATTTAATCAACTTGAATCAAATTTATTCGATTTATTGATAACTCAAATTTGGACCTAATTGGTATTGTCGCATTATTTCTAAAATGCAAATATATAAAGCATGTACAATTGCCTAACAATATAAGAAAATTTAAAAATTAAATATTTATTATTAATAACAAAGCACATAACATAATTATCTATATACTCATATGATACTGATTTGCATTTCAAAATATTTTATCATTTTACTTAAATACTTACCAGATTACTTTAAAAACAAGCTGAAATCTTTCCATACAAAACATTAATATTTTTAATTAACTAATTCGAAATCAAAGAATTATGGATAAAATATGTTTACTGATATTAATAAAACGCTATAGTGTTCAGATTTCCATAAAAAATTGCATTTAATATGCAATGTATATACAATATGCAATAATATGCTTGAATACAATATTCGTTCTTAATAAATGAAAAACATTTTATTTAATTAAAAAACATATTCTTCCTTTTTTTTTTTTGCTAAAGTATTATTTAATCAGAAAATTACATAGTAAATCTTCTAAAGTATTCCACAATTGTTTTAAATGTATTTATAAAATATTTCAAAAATACTCTTTCAGTATTAATTTTTGCAAGTAATTACTGCCGGCGATCTGCCTAGGAATACCGCGTTTTCCCCGTGGTCTGCTCATTCCGGGTACGAGTCCCGTTTCGGGCATGGTTGTCCTCTTCCTTGTGTTCTATCTGTGATGTGTGTGAAAGAGCCCCCCCCCCCTCAAAAAGGTTGTACAAGCCAATGTGTGCGATGCATGAGTAGCTAAGATGTACTCTTACCCTAGATGGCGCTACTGAAAACAAGAGACGCTCTCTAGGTTTAAAATCGGTGACTTTGGCAGCTGGCTTGTCTATGACAAGTGCCATTAGAAACAGCAACAACAAGGAATTAATAATTCCCATATTCAGTGCAAAAACGAATTCTTTTATAAACCATGCTGACGCAATGTTTAACGTGAATTTTGCATTAGCTTAAGAAGACTTTACTTTTACTTACTTTCCCTTCAAATCCAAGTTTCAAGTGGACATTCGATATGGAACTTTCTCATCTGCTTTTCATTCAGCGGGTCCTTACTCTCCACATCCTCACCCACAGGAGTAGAAACAGTCTTTTTTATGGCCAACTTCTTTCCTTTATTTCCATTTTTTGAAAATCAAATGTACCACAAACGTGATATGAATGAGCTTATTGCCACCTTCTTCAAAAAAGGGATGCGTACTTTGAAAAGATACGAAGTGCTGTTTTTCCCTGTTTTATTCTTAAAAAGAGTAGATATCGCTTTATGGAATGTTTCAGATCTCTACCTTTGTAGTATTTTAATGTAGATTTTTCTTAATATCATTTGGTATGAAAATAACAATGAAATTAATTTCTTAGCGAAAATAACTATCGCTATATTATGAACGAAATGTGAAATTGATAAATACGGTATTCAGTAAAGGTATAAATATTTCAAATTTGTGCGAAAAGAAAGAACATAAAGTGCAATAATAGGAAATAAGATTTTGAGAATTAAAAGGATTCATTCATAGATATCCTCTTATATCTTTGAGCGACACAAACAGCATATTTTGTCGCTCAAATCTACTTACGAAGAAATGCAATAATTTTATTTCGTTGTATTTTATTTCTCTAAAGTGTTTCATCTGGCTTTGATTTTGCTATATGTGTGTTTAAATGTTTCTTGCTTCTTCTCAACCATTCATTCTCCCACTTTCTTACGTGTTTTATAATATGATGGACTGAATGTAAAAAGTAATACAATGCATAAAAACACATTACATGGAAAAAAATAACTGAGAGAAATGAAATCATTATGATTTTTTCATTGTTTTCTTATAATAATAAGGCAAAAAAATAGAAATCATCAGATTAAAAGGACTTGAACTTATAAGCACTTCTCTTCAAAAAAATTAATATATTTCCTCCAATGAGAAAATCAGATATCCGATTCAAGCAGAAATAATGTCACTTCACTCTTACTTCTGCAAATTGAAAATAAAGGAAGTAAAATTCGTCCAATTGTTTTTCGAATACTTGCTGTTGTTCAGAATTTTAATTTTATTTTCGTAGAAGAATTCCATTTTCTATCAACGTATATCTTGCAGAAACTTCACTCAAGAAAATTAGTCTCTTAGAGAATTAAGATGGATATGAATATGGAATGTGGATATATGTTCTTCATAGTATTACAGTATAAAAAACATAAAAGATATTTTAAAAACATTTTCAACCAATTAAATTAAAATTTGAAACCGAACAAGAATATTGGCTGCAAAATTACATATCAGATTTCATTTATTCGTGTGATTTCATTATAGTTCGTCCAAAATTTGAATGGATCTACATGATTAGATGCTAAATCTGTATGCTTATTATTTCTACTTAGCTCTTTATGCCATGTAGTTTACAAAAGGAGCTTTAGTAACAAGAAAAGACTGAAAATTAATATTGGCAAATAAAATGCATATATTTACGCACTCTTAAACGAAAATCTACCCTAAATAACAAACAAAAATTATTAAAAAAGCTAAAACTAAAACATTTCTAAGAAAGATAATTATTTTTACATCATAAATTCTTTCTCCTTTTTCTTAAGGATTGCGTAATTAAAATAAATATATGTGGAACAAAAAGAATTATGAATCCAGGAAATATTTAAAAACAAATCTGCGATATTTTTAACAAAGAAGAAAAATTCTCTCCTACATCTGTAGCGTTATTTTATTTAAATACATTATTTTGCAAATTAGATTTTTTTCATCTGAGTTTTAAAACAATATTTTCACTTTAAAAAATTCTACTATAAGTAAAGCAGAAAATATTTTAAATTACTTCTAAACAACTCATTTCTCAGTAACATTTTAATTAAGACTCTACTGAACAAGGAAAATCTTTTTTAAAAATTAGAACAACATCGTTGTGACTACAAAATTATTCTCATGAGAACTAAAAAACATGTTTTGTTCCAAAAGTGGATCTCGTGTTTGCTCTCATTTTCAATTAAGAAGAGATTAATTCTAAGCTTTAATTATTTAATGTGTTTTTGTCAGTAAACGAGTAATGTAATTAAAATATTATTAAAAAAATTTTAAATGTATCCAATTTTTTTCAAAAATATTTGAAAGGAATTATTCAATAATATTAGGAAACAGTAAAAATAGAATTTATTTTCAGTAATTTTGTAATTGCTTAAGATAATATTCTACATTCTATAAAATACCCTGCGTTCTTTAGATATATCTAGTTAAAGATTCACAGCAAAACCTTCCAAAACGAAAGAATGAGAAAAAAGAAAATCTAATACTAAATAAAATAGAAAATTAATTATTAAATTTTTGTAAATCATGTAATTCTCATGCTTATGTAAATTGTAAAACACTGTTAAAAGTTCCTGTAATATTTTCTTTTATTTTGTCTTTTGCTAAAAGTGACAAAGCGTTAGAAATTACTTAAACCATTTAAAAATAAAAAGAGAATATATATATATATATATATATATATATATTTTTTTTTTTATCATTTTTCATTTTTTTTTTTTGTAATTTAAAGTTTGGTGGTTGGACCGATTTTGAGATGAAAAAAAAACCATCGTTTCTCTAAATATCGACTCGTGCATAATCTGATAGTCTCATGATTGTTTCAAACAGGTTTAAACTGGTTAATGACTTAAATTAATTAAGACAATGCGTAAGAATTCAGGGAATGTATAATTTGGAAATTAAGTTAAAACTTTAGTTCGCGATAAATCGCCAAATGTGACAACCTTCTACATTATTTTCTAATAACCCTATTTTAATTAGTAGAAATTATCACTGAAACAACAATCTTTATCGATTAAACAAAAAATATTTTAACTTGTTTGGTTTATTTTTAAAACACGTTGCCCGATTTAGGCAATAACACTGTGGTTTCCAAGGGAAATACTACATTACCAGAAGATAGATAATGGAAAAACTGTACTGTGAAAGCCGACTCCAAAATAAAAAAAGGATAAATAGCCAATTTGTTGCCTTCACATTTTGAGGCTTGAACAATTTGTTGCCTTCAAATTTTGAGGTTCCAAAAACCGCAAGCGAAAACAATATCATGTTCTCATATGATCAAAATACCTCTTAGAAAATTAATTCTGAAAATTTTTAGAACAATTCAATTGTTTTTTTTTATAACTTACAAAATATATCTCGATATAATTCTGAATTCAGGATTTTATATCTCATCTGAATATTCAATATCTATATTTTCTAAAAATATTTCGTTTAAACCCCTGTTTGGTCTCTATATGTCTTAGTAGACGGGGATATGGTAAATCACATGCTCAGTTTGAAGTTGGGCTATTATTATATAAATTAAATATATTTTTCTTTTCATGAATAAAAGTCTCAGACCAAAATATTAAACAGAATTTAATAAGCAGACTTCATTTGGGTTTAAGGACAGTAAATAATCCTCTAACAAATGATCAGAATCTATGCATTTTTATTTATTCTAGAGAGACAGGCTAATACTTGCTTATTTGGCAACGTTCAAAATGGCTAGCTATGTTTTGGCTCTAAAAGCAGATTTCGCACTTAGTCAAATGTGTCACTCGCGCTTATTACCATCAGCATATTGATAAACAAATCCGAAATGCTATGTCAATCTGCCTTTATCTTCACGTCAATTGTCTAGTGCTTCTTAAACCGTAAACTCCGTGTAAACTTTAAACAAAGAAAGAACCAGAATCGTCAAAACTTCGAACTCTATATTTTGACGGTTCTGCATGCTGTAGAACGCTCTGAATCCGAAAAACATATTCTGAAGTTTATGTATTCCTTTACACAAGATACTAATACTAACACCTCCTAAACATTTTCAGCTAGATTGATGAAATTTTGTATATAGTCTTTACACCAAATTTGTCGATTTCTATCAAATTTCAAACGAAATCCAAACAAAGAATATTTTTCTGCCCGACTGTCTGAATATAAGTTATTAAGATAATTACAAAACAAAGGATGATAGATTAATGAAGTTTGGTATACCTATTTAACATTTAAAGTACAGATATACATGGAATTTTGAATCAAATCCTTCAAGGAAGAGATTGTCTGTAGGTATGTACTTTAAAAATTAATTTCTATAAATAAATACAGCGATTTAAATATATAAAATTGATAGGTGTACCTACAATCCCAGTTTTGTTTAAAGTTTGGTATACGTTCAATTGGTAAAAACGGAGTCCAAAATACATATTCTGATATCCGCCACTTCTGCAAATTAATCGCATTTTTGGCGATTAATCGCCAAAAAATTGCCCAAGAACACACACTTGTAATATTTTTTTGTATATATTATTCGCCATTCACATGCAGTTAGTAATACTCAAGTACCTTTATCAGAGAATATGTGAGAAATTTCCGGGAAGATTACTTCCGCTAATGACAGCTTCGAAAGAAAATTAAAGGATCAGTAATTGATGATCTGCTATCAAAATCAAATCATTGCTCGATCCAACAAGCAGAGATATACTTTTTGATAACTCTTAGAAACAGTAAGTTGCAGAGTATTGAATTTTAATTTCTATTTTCCTACATATAGTTTCTGTCAATTTGCTCCTCTTAGATTAGTAATCTATTTTCGCTCACTATTTCCCTTTTTGATAAAAAGTGTTTTGAATAAGATTCAATTTTATGAAGACTAAAAGTTTTTTTTGTACAAATCCAGCCTGAGGGATTTCCCCCAAACATTCTGTGTTGTGTTATTCCAGAAAAAAGATTATTGCATAGCATTCACAAACAATAATTACCTGGGGGTGAATTTAGCACTTTTACTGAGTCTGCCGTGTCATCCTGATAGTATTTTCGCAGTACTATACCTGGATGCAGTTAATAGTATCAGAAAATCGAACTTGTATATTCGAGTCAACCGACTAAAATAAAAATTTGAAATTACAATTGTAACCATAAAATCATATATTAAATTTGATATCATTTAACCAATGCATTTTTAAGTTATTATATTCACATGTTCTTAAAAGAACAGGCTGACGGTCAGTCTGTGTTTTCCTTATTGTATTTGGCTGAACATTTTATAGGGGTCTACACCGTAAATGTTTAATCTTTATATCAAATTTTATCCAGCTAGATCCCTTCTTTTTGTATTTATCGTGTTAACTTATATTCAGATAGCCGGGCAGAGACATCTCTCTTGAATAAATTTCTCCCAAAATTTGATAGAAATTTAGAAATTTGGCTTAAAGTCCATGCAGTAAATTTCATCAGACTAGCTCAAAAAGCTTTTGAGTTATCAGCATCAGATACAGAAGGACAGGCAGACATAAGATCCAAAATGTGTCTTTCGATATCAGAAAGATCTAATAGGGGTAAATTTGTTTAAATATCTAGTTCTCATTTTTTCAAACCGAGCTATTCAAAATTTTAAAAAAGTGTTATGTTTCTTACAAAAGGAGGGCACGAGGTTGAAAATTTAGTTCGGAATGAGATTTAATATAAAGGAAGTATACATTTAGAATGTTCACTCACGAAAATATAAAAGCACAATAGCCAGTCAATTTCGAAAAAAATAGTCCTCAAAATTTCTGCATAGCTTATAAACTAATAGTGTGTTGCATTTACCGAAGAGCGAATAGTATAGTAGTTAAGACACTGGCAATCATTGGGCCCGAGTTCGATCCTAAGCTAGCATTTTTTGCTTTTATTTCTTTTTTATAATTTATTTTAAATTAATTTAGCAATTTACAAAAAGTTTTATTTAATGTATTTTTTAAGCAAAAATAATATTATAATTCGCCTAATATTACAAGTTAATTTTTAGAAGAAATATAATTATAAGCATTAATGCACTTTTTGAAGTATTCAGAATTACTTAAATTAACATTTTAAAGATGGTTGATTAATCAATGAATCTTATATTATGTTATCAATCTTATAATCTTATATTATTTTATCAATCTTATAATCTTATATTATCTTATCAATTTTATAATCTTATATTATCTTATCAATCTTATCAATTAATATGATACTCATTTTTATACTGAAAAATAAATGCATTTTCTCTTAATATGTAAGTTACAGTTTATATTTTAAAAGAAAAATAATTACATTAATGCAAATTGTTCTGAAATTATAACTATAATGTAATTTTTAAGTGTTAAATAATTATAAATATAATTCCAACTGTAAAAATATTTGAAAATAATTGTTTTTATCTTAAAATCATTAACTTTTTGGACTTTAATAAAGATATATTATTTATAATAATTCATTGAAACTGCATTTATATCAGGAGTTAAAGACAACAGTTGAAATAAATAAAATTATATCTGCAAACATTCAAAATGCTAATAATCGAAAAGAAAAAGTAAGGACCTGGTGCTAAGTTATAAGTTCAGGCAGCTGGTTCAAAATTTTAGTTGCATACGCTTTATGCACTCCTCGATTTTCTGAAGGGAAAAAAAAAGGGTTTTAAGGTAAATAAAATTTGTTTTGTATTTATGATTTTAAGGTTTCTCTTGTGGATTATCATTATTTATGTATTTATTGTCATTATTTGCCAAAATGTATCTATCTGTTTGAAGTGTTTTAACGATAATTACCATTCCGTATCTTTTATCTAATAAAAAATAATGAAATATTTTTATGATGTCAGTAATTCAATTAACATTTTGCGCTTAAAATAAAATTATAATTCAATATTTACTTTTAAAAGATATATATATATATATATATATATATATATATATATAAAATTCAGGTATTAAGAGAAAATACATTTATTTTTTCATATAAAAGTGAGAATCATATTAATTGAAATTATCTTTAAAATAATAATTTAAGTAATTCTGAATATTTAAAAAATGCATTCATACTTATAATTACTTTTCTTCTAAAAATTAAATTGTAATCCACGTACAGGATAATAAATATTTATTTTTGCATAAACTGCATAAAACTGTTTGTAAGTATTTAAATTAATTTGAAATAAATTAGAAAAAAGACACTAGTCTAGGATCGAAAGTGGATTTCCTGTTTGCTACCCCAACCACTATACTATTCGCAGCTTGGCTACGACGACGCATTATTAGTACACTGCGTAAAAAAAGTAGGACACTTGATTTTGTAACAATAACCGAAAAATATTTTATTTTTACTAAAATTTTTTATTAGAAACATTTAACAAATATTTCAAAAATTCCAAATTAACATCAGAAATATGATGTTCAAATATAAAATATTAATGGCAACACAAATAGTTTGTCTTTTTTGAAACTTTGTAAAAAAAGTAGAAAGTCAGCATTATAATGAGTGAAAAAATAGTGACTTTAATAAGGAATGGTCTTCCCATTGGCCTTTATAACTTCAAATATTCTGTTTGGAAGTGAATTGTATAGAGTTTAAATTTCAGTTTGACAAAAATTGTCCCACGAGTCATTAAATGCTTCTCGAAGCTGAGTTTGCGAATCAAATTGCTTTCCATCAGCATAAACTCGACGAATTAGCATTGCCCAGATGTTTTCCACTATATTAAGGTCAGGACTTTTGGCTGGCCATGGTAAAACATCCACTTTATTTGTTAGAAACCAATTTTTGACTCCAGTCGCGGTGGGAATGGAAGCTCCGTCTTGCTGAAACTTCCACTCTTCACCCCCCATGTCAGAGGCATAAGGAAGAAGCTCGGAATTCAGCACTTGAATGTAGTCTGTTAGTCTTTGCCTACCATTTAAGAAAACCAGACTTGTCCTTCATCCGTATCCAACAGCCAAGCAAACCATTAAACTCCCTCCTCCCATTTGTAGTGTTGAATAGTATTCGCCTTCAGTCCCCAGACAATGTCAGTAGTGCTGATATCCGTCTGGACCGTCTAAGTTAAATTTCTTTTCATTGGAAAATATCACAGAAGTCCATTCTGTAGTCAGGACATGTGCTCCTTAGCCCACGCTAAATGGTTATCAATGTGAGCTTGTTTCCACTTAGGATGATGTTTCCGTTTTTTGAAAATGAATTTTTTAGATCTTTTAATATAATTGCAAACTGTTTTTTCCCTCACATGATTAAGTCCTGCTTGATTTCTTGCCTTTGAAACACTTCCTTTTTTCTTCTTCAGCACGCGAGCAAGTTTTCTTTCATCACGTGGTGTTAACTTCTTCGGTCTACCAGTCTTCTTTTTATTTCCATTTTTATAAGGATTTCTGATAAAGTTTGAAACTGTATTGGGGCTCATCTGCAACAATCGAGCAACCTCTCTGATACCTTAACCATCAATTTGATATGTGGAAATTTGCCCTTTTTACAAATCGTTCAAAGGTATTCCTTTAGGCATTTCTGAGAACGGAGAAACAGCGTAAATTTTAAACAAATTATATATTTTTTTTGACAGAAAAGGATAAACAAAGTACAAAATCGCTATTTAAATTAAGAACAACTCACTAAATTAAATATATTAGCAAGTATCCTTCTACTTTATTTTACGCATCGGAAATTATATATACGAATTTGCTTAATAATATTAGTGGTAGATGTTTAATTTTTGCCTAAAATGAAAACAAGGGTCATTAAACTAAATCTGCATAAATATCTGGTAGTTAGGAGAAAATAAGAGATATTAATTGGCAAAAAGACACTGTCCTTCTAATTTTTTTACGCATTCTATATAAGATATGGAGAAAATTTGAAGGCTATTTTTTCGAAATTGACTGGCCATTGCACTGTAATATTTTTGTGAATGAACATTCTAAATATACGCTACTAAATCTCATCCCGAACTGAATTTTCAACCTCGTGCCCCCCCCCTTGTTAGATAAATGAAACTGCTTCTTCTGAAGCCTAGTATAGTCGCATGATCGAAATGCCTCAACTGTCTCTTCTATCCATAAACATAAGAATTTAAAAATTTACTAATAATTCCAACTAAACTGATTACTTCTGAATCCACGCGTACACTCGAAGGTGTACTCGTGAATAACGAGTCAAAGTTTGACTGAAAAATGTTCGATGAGTGACGAGTAAAAGATTTTCCTAACACTTTGCGACTCGGTGTACATTGCCTTCGCAGTCATTATCAACTACAATATTGAGCATCATTTCAACTATGGTTTGATTTTATCAGATTTCAATTTATCAGGTCCTTCAAGACAGGGAATTCATCCTATATACTCAAAGAGAGAACTTCATGGTCTGGCTTACCTGCTAATTGTAATACAAGTCATGGGTGTCGATTTGGCTTCACCGAGTCTGTACAAAAATAAACCAGACATAAATTCATGCTTAAAAGAAACTGTGCAAGTGTAGAAAATCGAATTTCTACTCTTAAAAATTTTAAATTGGTTTCAAACCGACAATAATCGGAGAGATACCAAATCCTTCTCGGTTTGAAACTAATTTTGCAGTCATGTGCAAGACTCATTTTCTCAAAATTGTTTGTAACCTATTCATTTGAGTAGAGACGTAATACACTCCGTAATAATGTGAAGAAGATACTTTGGAATTGATGAGATTTTTAGGGCAAGTCATACTATATTAGCAAGGCAATTTTGTGATTTTTCTATCAAAGAGAGAGTGGGTTCCTGCACTTTTGTGATATCATTTAATTCTAAAATTCATCAGAATTAGACTTTTTGTATACAACCGACTGTCTCACCGCCACTAAGTGAAACAGTATCGACAGGATTTGTTGTGTCTGACTGCTGTCTTAATTATAATCCGTTCATAACTTCAACCGATTCACCGAACTGACATCCTCTTCGAGGCGGTCGGCTTCTAGTCACAAAGTGGTCAATCCTTGACATTCTTTCTCATCTTTCTGTACACCTATAATCCAGTTAAACGAGGAGCAGACCACCACTTTAAGAAAATCTCCTCAAAATCCTCAATATTCCTTGCAATTCCAGTTCCACAACAAATGAAAGACAAACAACTAAAAACTTTGAAATTGCTGATGAAAAATTGTCAATTTTTAACATCATGTCTTTCAGTGTTTAAAAATTCAGTGTATTTCAGTGTTTCTTACTTCCGAAAATTCTAAGTATTTTTTTAAATAATTCCGCTACAGATGCATTTATTTTCCCTCATTCCTCCAAAGGATAGATTTAGACTAAGGGAGATTGGTCCTAATCTAGTGTCATACCATTGAGTTCTACCAGTGGGCAAAATTAGATTGCATAGAGACTGGTACTAGGATCAATACACTTGTTTCGGACAGAAGGGACACCGGAATTTACCACAGATGAGGGGGACCAAATTCTTAA
>JAPMOR010061896.1:62354-74155 GCA_026543865.1 Argiope aurantia | reverse complement strand
AGGTGCACATTGTTATAAAACAGGATATTATGATAATAGTTAATTTCAGTTTAAATACAATAAACTATTGACATTTCATTTTTAACAATAGAAAAGTTGTTTGATATAAATTCACTTTGAATCCATCACAAATCTGAAAATGTAATTAGAAAACTTGTAATATTCACTTCCATCTAAGTTTAGTATTATAGCAGTTGTTATTTTTTCAACAGGAGTTTGTTTACTTACATCAATTAAATTTAGATAAGTTTTTGTAAAAAAATGGAATGTAACATTCATGTAAACATTTTAAAACATTTTAAGCATATTAAAAATTAACAGAAATTTCATCAAATGTGAATAAAGTAAATTAGAAATGTACTGACGATTTTGTTTCATTGTGTTTGACGGCAAATCGCTTACCGATTTCTTTTTCTTCGAAGAGTTTTTCTTACAAATTACTGCAACAGCTATATTTAATAAATGGACACACACTGAATGAATTCTTCAAAATGATCGGAGCATATCACCGACATTGAATGCTTGAAAAAATGTATACCAAAGCTATCAACCCAAGTCAGGATTGTTGAAAGGAAAATAAGAAAACATTATTCATGACAGTCACTCGTGTTTCGCATTAAAGCATGCATCCATCAGCACACCAGTATTTCCTCTGTTAACACATAATAAGAGGAAAGAAAGTGACTCAAAAATTATAACTTCAAATGTAAACAAAAAATCCGTTTCATACTTGGTGGAGAACGTTAATGGCAGACTGATCGACGAAAGCGGTGCGGATGAAATCTAAATGCCATGCGCAAGAAGTACATGACATGTGACTTTTACGTCACATGAATTAACCCCATTGCTTGTGACTTGACATTGCATCTATTCCCTTTACTGCTGGCGACATCTATTGGTACAATATTGAACAAAATTAAACACTTTAAAGAAATGACATATATATTTAATTCAAATTTTTCAGAAAATGGTTTACTCTAATAAAGAAATTAAATAAATAGTTTTGGAAACAAAATCAAATTTAAGAAGTAATAGACAAATTAATTTAAATGTTACTAAAATTAGTAAATTAAGTATTAATTACAATTAATAAATTTTATGTTTTATTTTAAAGCAATAATTTTTAATTAATAATATCATTGAAATAACAGATATTTGGAACAAATATTTAAAGATAACAATAGCAAAATTATTTGTTATTCAAAAATTCGTGGATTATGCATCTCTTTCGACATCACAATTTCCTGCGAAGTTACTGCTCTGATAAATTTCAGTTATATGCAATTTAATGATATGATAATTCCAATAACCGGTCCATTCACATTTCAATCCATTCACAGATATCTCCTTTTCTGTTTTGATTGAGAGCTTCCATTGGACAGATCGTATCGATTGATACTTTCCAGTGAAGTCATCGCTCTGGTAAATTTTAGAGATGCATAATCCGCAATTTTTTGAATAACAAATAATTTTGCTATTTTTATTTTTAAATATTTGCTCCATATATCTGTTATTTCAATCATATTATTAATTTAAAATTATTACTTAATATTAAATATAAAATTTATTAATTTTAATTAATACTTAATTAACTAATTTAAGTAACGTGTGATTGAATTAATTTATCTATTTCAGCTTACTTCTTAAATTTGACTTTTTTTCAAAACTATTTATTTAATTTCTTTATTAGAGTAAACCATTTTCTCAAAAATTTGAATTAAATGTATATGTCATTTCTTTAAATTGTTTACTTTAGTTCTATATTCTACCAATAGATGGCGCCAGCAGTAAACAGAATATATGCAAAGTCACAAGCAATTAAAAAGGATTTGTATGGAATAGTGCATCATCAAATGCGAATATCGGAAAGTCAAGGTTACTCTCATGAAGTGGAGCGGCGACTTCACACTTTCCAGTGAAATCGTATCGATTGTTACTTTCCAGTGAAGTCACCGCTCCGGTAAATTTCAGTGATATCGTATCGATTGTTACTTTCTAACCTGTGATCCAAAACCTGTAATCGAAATATCACCAGTAATATTGTTACAAACCTGCAATTCGGCTTCCCAGCATAGTTTATTCCATCAATAGAAAGAAAGCTTTACAGTCATCTGAATGGGACTTGCGCGTCGGAGGTCCCAGAGCATGGCGACAAACTTGGCGACTTTGGCGCCAAAATAGATAATACCCGAAACTACGAGAATTTTCCCGATCCGTCCAGTAGGAACCGAGATACGCCTCGAACGTTCCTGATTGGTTGAGAGGCTTCTAGCCCCGCCTTCCTGAGACCTATAAAAAGGGGCTGCTTCTGCCAGAGAGTCAAGTCCGAGTAGAGAGACGACGAAACCAGTAGAGAGAGACGACGGAGTAGTCCGAGTTCGAGAGCAGCGGAGTCGAGTCGACGAAGTCAGTAAACCGAGCCAGAGTCGGAGAAGTAGAAGACGGAGGAGTCGGAAGCGACTGAGGCAAGCTAGTGCTGAACTGAGCTGTGCGCTACTGTCTGCGGTAGATTCTGGTTGTATGCTGTTGTATGCTACATGTCTCGGGTGAAGATAATCTGTCTTCTGTGCTGTATATAATTGTCGCTTTGTACTGTCCGTTGTGTCTTCGTGTAAATAAACGTCGTTGTTTTTATTCTACTTCTGCCTGCTGATTGAGCGTTCTTTACACCATATCACTCCCACTATCCAAACGAACCCCGGTAAAGAAAATTTCGTAACAATATCGTATGAAGAATTTGAATTCACACCTCTGTTTGAAAAGTATTGATCACTGGTATTTGTCACTTTATGATATTTGTTACGTAATAACCGCTCGTAAAATATTCGTCATCCCTAGATTTCGTCGCTCCACTTCATGAGAGTAACTTTCCGATATTCACATTTGATAATGAACTATTCCATACAAATCCTTTTTAATTGCTTGCGACTTGACTTTTCATATATTCCGTTTGCTGCTGGCGCCATCTATTAGTAGAATATCGAACTAAAGTAAACAATATAAAGAAATGACATATATATTTAATTCAAATTTTTCAGAAAATGGTTTACTCCAATAAAGAAATTGAATAAATAGTTTTGAAAAAAATCAAATTGAAGAAGTAAGCTGAAATAGATAAATTAATTCACAAGTTATTTAAATTAGTAAATTAAGTATTAATTGCAATTAATAAATTTTATATTTAATTTTAAGTAATAAGTTTTAATTAATAATATGATTGAAATAACAGATATTTGGAGCAAATATTTAAAAATAACAATAGCAAAATTATTTGTTATTCAAAAAAATCGTTGATTATGCATCTCTACTAAACAGCATGGTAAACAAGGCAATCATCATTCATGAGCGAAAGGTCCTTGGTGCAAACCTTTTCATTTTATTAATTATTTTTAATAAATTATACAAATTAAATTAAAATTTTGTAAACATTTTTAATTAATACGTTTTTTACTGTTTTTTTAAAAATAAATGCCATCAAAAACATAATTTGTAAAAAAAACCAAGTCTTACCAAAAAAACCATAATTAGCTAATCTAACAACATCTTATAGTGACCATATCAATATTAAAAATATTTTATGGTTTAAATAAATAGATTGACTTGGCCATCGCACTAAAAAAATCAAATTTAATATAATATGTTAATGTAATCTAATTTAATGTAAAGATACATTGTGTTTTCATGCGATGGCCAAGTCAATCTATTTATTTAAACCATAAAAGATTTTAATATTGATATGGTCAGTATAAAATGTTGTTAGGTTAGCTAATTACGAAATAACTTAAGACATAAGGACCTTTAAGTAGGGACTGAATAAATTGACCGACTTGGTATTACATGGATCTCACAACTTTTTACGATAGAACTGAGTTGTGAGACTTTGCTTTTTTTACAAATTATGTTTTTGATGGCATCTCATTTCTTTTTGTAGATAATCCTTTTCTTATTTTTGTATGTAGTCTTCCTCTTTTTCTTTTCCAGTACTACTTCTTGAGCTTCAGCTACAATTTTTCTCAAAACCCACTCCCTGTCTCTATGAGTTTTTCTCGTAAGCTTTGATGTTACAATTTTTGGCAAGCCTGGACGGTAAATGCTTCTTAGTCTGTTGTATTCACAATTTGAGGATTCCTGCGCTTTAATACTTCCAAAGTCGACATTTATTAGATGTAAGCCGTCCAGACTTGAAACTCTAGAAAGTGCCACTTAAGCTTGACCGGATGTGAATACTGCAGAACCGATATCCATCAGTGCCTTATTTAGACCTAGGTCCTGACTTTTGTGCATTATTACAGCAAAGGCTATACATATGGGAAACTGTTCGCGATGAACACAATCTCTATTAATAATTTCAAATTTAGTTTTCACCAGACTAAGTTCGTAAACATGTTCTTTATAAATGTAATGTATATTTTCTTAATTATTTTTGTATTTTCCGGATCAATCTTTTACTCTTTGCACTATACCGACAGAACCATTAACTAAACCAAGACTCACGTCAATATTTCGCCTTAACATGACTTTTGCTCCAATTTTTATAATTATGTTCTCTTCCAGTTCTGCAGTCATAGAAGCATCGTCTTTATATTTTTTTATGCATTCACGAGCTTTTTTTTTGTTAGGTATCTGGGGCAATCTATACTATCTACAGCTGTAAGTTTTATTTCGGGATGTGGAAGAGATTTAAGCATTGCAGTATTTAATTGTTGACACATGGTTTTTGTAGGTAATAAGCAAACGGTATCATTTGGAAGTTTCGAGAGGTGTTCAATTATTTCAATTAATCTGTTTTCATTTGAATTGGATTTGAGAGTTATTAATCTAGTTGAGAGTAAGTCGCGGTCTTTTTGTATAGTCACACCTAATCTTATTCTATTTAGCATTTCAACAAAGTCAGAATCATTGAGCTGTCGCAAGTTAATTGTAAGTTCATCGCATATGAACAGTTCAATCCGCAGATTCGGTATACTGAGGGAACCTAACAACTTGTTAGTTTCAGCAGTTGATAGTTTTTCAAAAGGTGACTTTTATCTTACCGGCGGAAGCTGTAAGATATCTACAAGATGTTTTTTTCCAAACCACCCATTCTGATAGTCGCTTGTGTCGAATATTTCAGATAAGCGTGAATGAATATATGTTAAAGTAACATTGGATATCATCGACACTTCGTCTATGATAAACAACACTACTTCTTTCAAATCTGATCTCAGAACTTGGAGCACTTCATCAGAAAGTGGCTTGTACTTCGGTGTTTGCTTGTGTTCTACAGGCAGCTGCAATAGTCTATGTATAGTCAATCTATTCACATTGAATGCAGCTATTCCTGATGGAGCATTAACTGCCACGGTTTTTTTTTTTTTGTTTAAATAGGTCTTAACCCAAACTTCCAGAGTTTTTATTAAAAAGCTCTTTCCAGTGCCACCAGTTCCACTCACAAAACAGCGTAAAATGTCAGTGTTATTGTCAGTTGTGTCCATTTTATTTGTGATCATATCGAAGACTCTTTTTTGATCGGCATTAAGTTTTGCGATCATACTTTGCAGATCAGTTTGCTTTTCTTATACCAGATTGATTATCTGAAAGTCACCCATTGCGTTTGCAGCTTCCACAACTTCAAATTGAATTATTTCAAATTAGATATTGTTACAAACCTGTAATTTTGCTTCCCAGCGCGAATAGTGTCATCTTAAGAAAGACCGTTTTACAGTAATCTGTATTGAATGCTGTCGGATGCCGAGCCAATGAATCCAGAGCTTGGTGACAAACTTGGCGACGAATTTGCCGACAAAATGGATAATGCTCGAAACTTCGAGAAATTTATCGATCCGTCCATTATTACACGCATTTTTTAGTTTTTCCTTGATTTATACATTAAACACTAATTTTATTCTAAATTTGAAGTTTCTATGTCTGCTTGAAGTGCCTTAGAGTTTTGATGATCGGTCAGTCAGTGAGTGACAAAATTCACAAAATTTGACTAGTTATAATTCTTAAACTACTGGTTTAAATTTAATCAAATTTAACATATACCGTGTTTATATAATACCTGCTTGGTTACTGAAAATTCAGGATTCTAGTTTTATCCACAACGAAGTTATAGGGAGTTGAAAATGGCCTGAACTGCTTCGAGAAAAGGAAGGCAAGGCCGTGCCGCTTGTTTTTGCTCGACTTGGCGGGGGCACTGCCATGCCCCCAGATGTTCATTCACCTTACGCTACACTAAAATTTAATTTAAAAATTAAGACAATTTAAAAATTAATTTAAGATTTAATTTAAGTAAAATAATTATGGAGGTTAATAGTTATATAAGTAATTTAACTATTACATCTTGAAATAACCCCAAATTGTTTTCGATTGTAATGACAAATTATTTATTCTCTCAATAAAATCATATTTATATTGAAAATTAAAGAGAGCTATTGATAAATTTGAACTTTATTAAGTTGTTTATAAATTAAAGAGAGCTGCCGATATTAATAACCGAAAAGAAATAGTAGAAAGCAAGAAGAAAGTGCTAAGTTACTGAATGTGTAAACAGATGTTTCTAAATTTTTAATAAGATAATATAACAGAATGCTTGTTACGCTGCGCAACTTTCTGATTTCGGATTTTTTAAAACACTGAAAATTAAACGATCAATGATTTCTTTTGTTTCAATAAATTCATGTTCCTTTTGAATCAAATCGAGTGTACCAAATTAATATATCCTGACAATAATAGAAATAAATATTAATGATAACATCAAAGCTTTGAAACTTCTAGAACTTTTGTCAAATTTATTTATTTGATAATCTGGTTCTTCTTACTTGCTTGTGGTTCTTCAGTTTGAAAAGGGAGTGAGGACTGGTGAAGGGACGGGGTCCAATCGGAACGACCCCATTAGTTACGGTTTTTAGCACCTCACATTATAGGTTTTTTCTTCCTTTCACATTTTTCAAAATTAAAAAAGAAATTATTAAGCACTGTTTTGCGCACTTCAATACAAACAAATAGACATATTATTTAAAAATTTTAGCATGCACATTTTTATAATATTTAAAAATGTGTCCAGTTACTTCAACGTTTTATTTTTAGAGTAATTTATACCTGTAAAGAGTTTTGAAAATTTCTTTTGTAAATAATGCAATAAAAAAAATCTAAATCCAGTAATAAAATGAAAGCTATAGAGAGTGGTCTCTCTAAAAACTTTTTTCGCGTATTTTATTTAAAAAATTATTTTCCTCCACCCTCTCCCGTTTAAAAGCTGTAAACCTTGGGCAAGGTTATGAACGCCACTATTGCTTAGATTTTTATTTTCAGTGTCCCGTGCATGAGCAATTTGTACTTAGTTATTTAATAAAGAAAATGATTATGTCTTATAAATTTTTCTCTCGACTTATTGAAACCAAAATTTGACGCTTTATTTTTCTAAGTCATTCCGTTTTTTGATTTACTAAGTTCACATGTACGTGAATGTACAGATCAACAGACAGTCAACTAAACTGATGGTTTTGGTTCGAAATTTAATACAAATCTGGAAAGTAATTCGTATACTTAAACTTTGATAGAAATTTTATTTACGTTTTTTTATACTTATGCTCGCTTACCTCTGATAGACAAATTTCTTTTGTATGGACATCGATTAAAATTTAACAGAACTCTATAAATCTGATACACTGACAACCTATTGAATTTCATCTGTCCAGCATAAGGAGCTTTTCAGTTATAGAGCTCAAAGATAAGAATAATTTAAAAAATAAGTTTTTCGGACTCAGAGAGATCTGAAATGTGGAGATTAATTTCTTTGAGATTGAATATTTCGATGATTGCAAAAACTTTCTCTTTGTGTATTTCATATAAGAGAAAGAGGAAAAAGAAAGTCCTATTATAAGGCTAATATAACTTATTTAGTTCCCTGTACATATAAATTAAAGTACTAAGAGGAGAAAATTTAATTTATAAATGGAATTTAAGTGGGAGAGCGTTTTTAAGCGCGTTACATTTTTAAAGATGCAAACAACGAATGGCTTCATTCAAATTTCATATTGCATTCAATAATTTATTATTTTGATTTATTCGTTGATAGAATTAGTTTAAAATTTAATGAAAAAGATTCGAACGATTTAAAAACGAAATAAATGTTTTGAACACAGTTCGTTGATTGTAAAGGAAACCTTTCAAGTATTTCCAACAGCAACAAATACGAAGTGAATTACCAAATAAAGTCGAACTGAAATTACAAACATTATTTCCAGCAATCATGCAATAAGGTATTAACCGCCATCCATTCGACTCACTATTATAAATTGTACTTGTACACAAAATTGCTGTAAAAAATATGACTCTCTGTAGTAAAAAATAATTAATTGCATGCCAAATTTTATCTACCTTATTTTTTGTCTTTTATAGCTATCTTCATTTGTACTCGAAGAACCAGATCAGATTTTCTCTGAATGGATTTAGTTCAAATTTTGACAGAAATCTGAAAATTTGGTCTACAGTTCATATAGTAAATTTCGACTACAAAGCGTTTTTAAGTTACCTGTTCATAGATAGAACATAGCGTCGAAAATGTGCGTGTGTGTGTTTCGAACCTAGGGAGGTCTAAAATGTAGTGATTCGTCAAAATCATGGGTTCGAAAGTAAAAAGTGGAAAAATCATTTGAACCAGAAAGTCAACGGATCAAATTAAATAAATATCACTGTTTTCGATTGAAAAGTACATTGAATTGGTGTTAAGAAGTTTGATTGGATTATCTCATCATCTCAAATATTCTTCTACATACAATTATTTTACAGTTCCTTGCAAAGATCCTAAAATGATGCCATACGTCAACAATGTTCCAAAACTGGCGATTAAAATGGTTTTGTCAATTACGTAAAATTCCCACAAGCTGTAACGGTTATTCCATATCAAATTCTTTTTTAGTAAGAATTTAAGATGTCTGTTTTTTGCAGGTATTTGGTATGGCAAACATTTTACAGCGTTTTCTGCTTTATTTGCGAGTGCAGCTGGAATTAGTATCAAGCAATGGTTCCATAAGTAAAAATATCCTGAAAATATTAAAGCAGTTTTTCCCCTTGCTGTCCATGCTTGCACTGAAGGTTATTCTGTAACCACGTCAAAACAGCCCGATCATGGTCAAGAGTATAGTAAGAAAAGCAGGGCAAGTAAAATCTTCATCCATTACATTCATACTTTTAGAAGTTTTGAAATGGATGACAAGCCTTTGTTTCATATCTTCATATAAATAATCTTGATTATCTTGGTGAATAAGATACTTGAAAGAATTTCGTAGAAGAGTGCATAAGAGACCATAGAAGATAACAAATAAAGACATAATAAAAACAGATACCTATCCAAATAACAAATCCAAAATCTCAGAAATCACAAAAATACTCGAAGGATTGGTCTGGAATATTTTCATACTTTTCATATCAAATCTTTCAAAACACATCCGAACGCTTTTGACAACCAAAAGCGTTAAATAGACTGTGAAACAAGACATAAAAATGTATTTCTGTTTTTTAATATTTGTCTTTGGCAATACTTTGTATAAATCATTCAGTTCTTTTGTAATCCTAAAAATTGCTTGTTGTTTTCTGTAAACTGTTATGTAAAGAAGCATAGTCAATATTTGCACCAAACTATGAGTAAATTCATTTCTTTTATCGAGCAAGAAAACAATAAATAAGATTTGCACAAAATTTCTAAAGAATAAAACGGAAAAAAAAAACGAAATATTTCGTGCAGATTTTAATGAAGTATACGATCCATTTTTTGGTGATTACTATTTTACTAAAATCTGATTGATTGATTGTTTTCAGTCTTATGGATTTCATCAGATCGATTCCTATGAAACAAAAAAGCAAGAAAATAAGTTTAATCTCTCTTACAGGATATTTTGGGGAAAATTTCCTTTTTATTGCTTTTCCAATCGCACTAATCTTTGCTTTTTCATAATTTTTCACTTTTATGCATCGTTGAATATTTTGACACTTACTATTTTTATTCGAATACATTATTATGATTTTATAAGGAACTGAAAAGATTACACAAGTCACACACTTTCCCGATTCTGTTTCTAGAATTCTAAATATCGTTTTGTTTCACTATTGTCCAAGGAATGTAAAAATATCTTCGTTGTTTCTATTTTTTATCCTATTTATTTGTAAAACTTGAAACATCTTGATTCAAAAAAATGTGTACCAGCAAAGTGGGAAAAAAAAAAAAAACATTTTGGAAAGTTTATGAGAGTTTGCTTGATACAATAAACATCACTACTCAAAAGCAGTCATGTTTCCTGTAAATCAAGTTTCAAAATGTCACTGTTTTAGTACCTAGCTGTACAAAAATATCTGAATCTAAATTTAAAATTATATTTCATTTATTTAAAAAAACTCGATCTTTGATAATATAAGATTAATAGTAATTTTATAAATACAAATAAAATTGCTCAATCTACTATGATTCAAAACATAACATTACTTTCCAAATGTTATTTGTTCCGGATCTTTTCATTTTTACTGCAAGTTTTATATCTAATTTTTCGAATTCTACTAGTTTCTTCTTTTATAAATACATTATCTCAACGATTAATATTTATAATATAAGTTTTATTAAAGTTTTATCTGCATTATATCATTTAATAACATGATCTGAGGTATTTAAATATTTATGAAACATGGAATAAGAATCCAATTATTTTTGGAATTGCTATTTTTCTGATTCATAATTTATCGTCTGATCTTTAAAACGTATTTTTAAGAGACAGAAAAAAACTTGATTGTGCACAATAATGTTTGATTCTTAAATTTCAAAATACCTTTCGGCAGAAATTAAGTTACAAATCTAAATTTTGATACCCTCGAATTATTTAAAATGATGTCATTTAAGTTATCATGTGAATGATGTGAAGCGTCACGATGTTACTTTTTTTTTGTAAGCTTCTCTATGAATTAGTAAAATATTTACAGAGTTGTAAAACTGTGAAGAATTTTTAATGTATTTTATAAAAATAAATTTAAAACGTTTTATTACAAAAACAACAAATAAAAAAAAAACAGAGAATATTCTCTCTTGTGAATTTTTTCTATATTTACATTTTGTGGAGAGTTTTATGTTTAGTTTCGTAATATCGTGAAGAAAATAGTGCACATATTCTGTACTTAATAGATTAGGTCAAAATGTAAATTGCAGATTTAGTTTTGGTGTGAATACCAGATCGAAGAAGTACCAATTTTATTTTTTGTGTAAACGCATTTTAATGCACATGAAAAATCATTGGCAAATAATTAACCAGTAGAGAGCTTGATTTGAAGTGTGATAAATACCTACAATTTGAGAGTAATGCTCGTAAATTTCACTCATCTAGTTTATTCCGTTTATGAGTTATCGATTTTATAAAAAGGATAATGAACGGAAGATGGAGATCCAATCCCACCCCCCTTTCCGAAGTATTTCGTCATTCTTTGAGGAGATTCACAAAAAAGTGGTCATTGATCAAAATCTCTTCGTTGATTTGTTTAAAGATCATAATATCTTCTAGTTTTACACTTTATATACGAGAGAGCAAGATTATTGGCAATGGTTTTCACCATTGTGAACAATGGGTTTTATTTTTCTTAAAACTATGTTTTGTAACCAGTTGAATTCTAAATTATTAATAATTTGTTTTGATTAACCTTTAATAGTCGTTGAATCTCAGGAGATAACTACGAGTAAATGAACGAGAAGTTGTCTGAAAAACTAACAGGTCTTCATTTTCCTAGTGTTATACGTATTATTGAGGGCAAATACTGAGTTATCTTCTCGCTTGTGGAAT
>JAPMOR010061896.1:37950-62344 GCA_026543865.1 Argiope aurantia | reverse complement strand
ACGTATTATTGAGGGCAAATACTGAGTTATCTTCTCGCTTGTGGAATATACTTCCCACTGGAGCTACCAGGGCATTTAGGATTCCTCCCTCAGTTTCCAAATCAGTAGTGATGACGGATATTCATTTTCCCTGGTTACCTCGGCAAGGCGGGAATGTCTCTTTTTGGCAAATTTTTAATGAAATTAATATTAGAAAAAGATTTCATAAAATTAATTTGTACACCCGAATAACTGGTATTCAGTTTACTCGGAGAAGGCAAACTGTTCATATCATTAAAGATCAGACAATGCAGTTAAACATAAAATTTTTAGAGAGAAAGTTGCTTTTTATTTGAAAGAACTAACTAAATAAATGCGGGAAAGGTGCACAAATGTTTTGAAGTTTCATAAAGAGTTATACTAAAAATCCAATTCTACATTTCAAGCAATAAATTATGCAACGTCTGACAAAAAGTTCAACATAAGCGCAAACTCCTATTGATTTAATCTGAGGATCTGATCGTATTCTTTTAGAAGACAGCTAACACCCGACGTCCGCTCATCAGGAAATTGAAAATGCTCTCTGGTGACAGCTGATGGTTCACAGAATGCAAGGCAAAACACTATAGAGGTTAGGACCTAATGATCAAAAGATGCAATATTCTTCATTCAGCCTAATAGTTCCTCGCTTTATCACTCATACTGATCACGCCACATAAATTGCTGATAACTAAAATCGATGTATTTTCCATGCATTTAAATAAGAGAGATTTGCTCCACGCTACTTTCATCAACAGAATTAATTCCATCAAGCATAGTGGTTTATTTCCTGAATCACTTATATTAAAGTATTATGCTATCTGGTTCAGTTTTAAATCCATTTAATGAAGAAAACATAATTTTAAGCTTTAAACACATACTTTCTTCATTAAGTGGTTTAATAAACGAACCACTGTACTCGAAAGAGGTAAGACATCTAAGAATCTCTAAGCAATAGAGGGCTTTTTCCACATTTCTAAATCAAATATAATTTTATTGATTTTAATTTGATCTGTATATAAGTAGTTTTAAATAGAACACTTGGACAATTTGTAATATTAAAACATTAAATTGTAAACCACTTTCAAGAGATTTGATTTTGGTATATCATGTATAAACAAAAAACAAATTATTTTATATGAAATAGAAGGGAAAAAAATGTCTTAATGCAATCAGCATAAAGGTATTTTGCAGTCCCAGGCAGTGCATTTTGAAACCTCTCTTTTAATAACTATTTAATTGAATTTCACTATTCAATGCACTTTTAACTTAATCCACTTTATTTATTATTATTATTTTTCAAAATTTGCAAAGATATATGTTTTTATTTATTTTTTTCTTCAATATGCATATATAGAAAAAATAATTAATTAACAGAATTCTTGAAAAATCATCAATAATTAGCTACAAATTAATCTTGTTATTTGCAAAGTACTTAATTATTAATAAAGATTTTAGGGAAACAAAGTCTAAACAACTATAGTATGAAGATTTATTATTTTACACTGCTTTCCAAATGGAATATAACATAGTTAAATGAATAATTAAAATTCCAATATACTATATATATAAATAATTGCAATCTATTTAATAACAATTTTAATAATTCAATTCTTACACAAATGTGATATTAATATTTTATAATTATTCCCAGAGTTTTAATGACCATAGGCAGTTACTTAATCAGAAATCTGTCACTGATTCCATGACATCAAAATACAATAATGTTAGGCACATCTATTTTCTAAATTTAGATACACCTTTTTATACATTCTGGTACACAAATTTCCCCAAATTACCCAAATATTAAATGGAATCCTTTTATAGTCTTCAACAATGCAAGAAAATTACATGACTTGGTTAAACAAAAATGGTTTCAGGTTCATTCACACCAATGAAAATATTGTTGTGAAACATATTTTAAAATGTTTAAAAATTAATTAAATCTAGACTAAAGAATTTTACAGCAATTAAATTAAAAGTTTTAAATGGTGTAAAAATCTTTTTTGTGCAGGAATACTTTATTTAAATACCACATTAATAGAAAATTAAAAGGATTAGAGAAAAAACTACACCAGCAAATCTTAAATTTTTTAAAAATTTAAAATGTTTAACTTGACATAAAACGAAACTGATATCGCAGAAAACAAATTAGAAAATTATGGAAATTTATTTTAAATAAATATACATTATGAAAGCTTAACAAATCACTTAGTAAAAATGACAAATCTATGTAAGTTATGAAATCTCAGCAGCATGTTTCCTTACAGCTGCATCTAAAATAGCATAAATATCTTTGCAACCCTGAATAGCTATTTTTCGAATTTTGCCTATATGGTCTGTGTGTAATCGTTCTGTCATCTCATCACATGCAATAAGTTCTGACTTTTTCAAAATAGCCAAATTAAGTTCTGTGCCTCCCAGAAAACCTTCAAAGTGATTAATGTCCATGAGAGGAGTTTCATTTACAAACCCTGCTGAACAGGCACACAAGTAATCTTTGAGAGGAATTCCTGCATTTATAAGAGCCAAGGTGCCAGCATTTATACATGCACTGAGGTTACCACCATCAGCATGAAGAACCTACAAAAAAAAAAAAAAAAAAAATACCTATTATTATTCAATTTTTATATTTATAAAATGCAGTAGTTGCATATACCTTTCAAAGATGAAATCTTATGATGGTACCTAGTTTGGTAGGATAATTTATGCATAAAATTGCCATGTTGGAAAGTAGGGATTGGATTCTAAGACCAGCAATAAGGATTGGAGAGTAGTTGGATAATAGGGAACACATAAATCAGTCAACAGTGACTTTTAGTCTCAAACTTATTCGTGAAATTTAATCTTACACGTAATTTGTCAAATTATACTCACGATTAATTCAATGCATACATCTGTGCAACAAAAATGATATATAAACTACAGCCAACCAGACCGAAACAGAAATAATAATCTTGCCAATTCAAAAAATTTAGTATGCACAATTCTTTTACCAATTATATTATCCTTGGAACAGAAAGTTGACTAAATGATGCACACAGAAAAAGAAATACAACAAAATAATTCTTATCTGGCCCGAGGAAAAAAAAAATTAATTTATGTAAAAAATAAATAAAGTAAAAAATTGAAATCTGCTATCGCAAATTTCAAGTTATTATGTGAGAATATTTTTTATCGATGAATTGTTTAGAGCTAGAAACAATATTTGAAACTCAGAATCAAAACGGAGACGTTATGTGTAGAATCCAAATGAACACGTTCTGTGTTTGAAACTGAGTGTTGCGATTGAGAATCAGCAACACACTGCATACGTTTACGCTTTCTTCGTTCCTGTTGTAAAGCTATTTTACGTTTATGTTTAATTCGATCAGCTTCTAATTTTAAATTTTCATCATTCGTTTTTGTTGATTGAAGGTTTTGTTCCGGGATCTGTTTGCCGGAACAAAACCTTCGTATTTCGTTCTCTTTCTTTTTTCTTTGCAAGGCTTCATCGAGAGAAAGCTTAGGACGCTACATTTATGATTTATTCATTGCCTACACGATTTCGAGCTTCAACCCCCCCCCCCCCCACAAAAAACAACATCACTTTTTTTTCCGTTTCTCGGCTCCTAATAACGTAAGCGACGTAAATGTGGTATCGTTCAATAGAGGACATCGAGTACAATGTATCGATGCCAGTCGTAGAGAATTTTTGCAAAAACGAGGTCGTAAACATCGCTTGCAAATTCACATTTTTACAACTTTGAGTGCCAGTAACTCGCGAATCACTCGGAGCAGCAACGTGAAACTCGTACCGTTACGTGCATTTCGGCGAGTATTATTCAACCATATGAGCAAATGCGAATTTGTAAATTTCGAGATCCGATCTCGTACCCTATCGAGGCCAGAGTTTCGGTAAAAGTGTTATTCGAACTCACTCTATTCATCGGGACGAGTTTTAGACGGGTCGCACACGTCTCTACGTTGCTTAGAATCCGAGATATAACAACTTCCGGTCTGATCGGAACCTGACGTCATCCCGAGACCCTTAGGAGCTCTATGGTATCGATCCGACATAGATTTGACCAATATTAAGCAAAATCCGTACTGCGCATGCGCAATGGATCCAAACTTTTGGGGAGGCTTAGATGACCCCAGGGGGTAATTCCAAGTGAAAACCCATTGTCTATAATATATGTAGTTTACGAAATATAACGAAAACCATCTGCGCATGCACAGTAGAGGATTCATGGGGAATCTTCTATAGCCCCGTAGGATTACAAAGGTGAAAACCCCATGTCTCTAACTGCACGTCAACCTTTTAAAAACGCATCTGCTTTCAAAGAAGCATACATATTAATGATGCCAATACTGGTAGAAGCAGATGAAGATGAATAATACCATTTATGCTTTATTCATTGCCCACGCGATTTTGAGCAATTATTCAAAACCCCGTAACGAAAACAACATCATGTTCTCACATGATCGGGGGGGGGGGAACTGGCATATTCTTAATAAGAAAATATAAATAGGAAATACAGTCAAATAGTGCACAAATCTTTCAAAATTATTAAAACAAAACAACAGAATTTAAAATAGCTTTTTCTATAAGAAAATTATTTTGTATAAAACTGACATTAAGGAAATCGAAGTTATTTTTTCTTATTAAGTGCTTATTTTTAAAATATGTTGACAAATAGATCACATAATTAATGACATATTACATCAAAATTTTCTTAAAAAGAGGTATTCTAATAAAAACATTACTTATAATTTGGCATAAAATTGCTAATTTTATTTATACTCAGAATATACATTATTCACACAAATTTTTGATATAATTTAAAATAAATAAATTAATTAAGAAGAATTTTAACATTATTTTCAGAGTTCAAAGAATTACCAGGATATTGGATTTGCCTTAAGATCTCACTAAATTACTAATAATTGAAAAGTAGAAAAAAATTTGAAATCACTAGTACATATGTTCTATATAAGATCAGATGATTTATTGAAAGAAGAATATGACTCCCCTCCTCACCATGATGCAAACAACTTATTCTCCTTAACATTTGTAGTCTATGAATAAGGATAATCCAATTTTTTAGAATAAGTACTGGTTATGATAATTATTTTTATTTAGTGTTCAAAATCAATATTATTCAAATAAAAGATATAAAAACACCTAATCATCATGTTTCTATAAATTTCATATTTATTACATTTTCAAAATTTGAAATTATAATTTCAATAATATTTATATTCTTACAATCTGAACCTCACAATGTTTTGCTACTGCTAAATTTGAGATTTATAATTTGTATTAATACAATTGAAAGTTTGATGTCATTTATTGTGTTTACAATGAAGAAATTACATATACATTATTATGAAAAAAATATGAAAGGAAAAAATGAAGAATGGAGTAAAATATTTTCATATAACATCAAAAAGTTGGTCAAATCAGTACCACAACGTTTAAAGACCACTACAAAAGCTAAAAGACATGCAACTCAATATTAATTTTTTCTATGTGAGATATTAAAAAAATCCCATTGGAGAAAATATGAATGGAAAAAATGAAGAATGGAGTAAAATATCTTTAGATAACACCAAAAAGTTGGTTGAATCAGTACCACGACATTTAAAGACCATTACAAAAGCCAAAAGACATGTAACATAATATTAACTCTTTCTATGTGAGATATTATAAAAATTCCATTAGTGTATTCTCAATTTTTTGAGGCAAAAATCTGCATATGTTTATTTGAAATGCTTCTGAAATTTTTCAATTTAGAAGTTTCTTGTTGATTGGTCTTTATTTTTACTTTAAATTAAACCATTTGTTATGTGAAAATAAAAACATGTTTGCACTTCTGGGTAATATATTATTCATATTGAAAGTCAGATTTATCAAGCAAAAGTAAGGTGTACTCTCAACTGATTGAACCACTGTAGCTTTAAACAATCTCAGGACAACACAAATCATTATCATTTAATTCAAATAATAAATAAATATACTTATAATCCTTATATAGTAAGAAATAGAAAACTTCTAGTCTCTTTAGTTTCCATCTAATACTAGTTTTATTTTTGTATAATAATAAAATTATAAAATAATATTCACTTTGAAAGAATATATCTAGTGCCATCCACAGTAGAGCAGAAAAAGAAAAAAGATGGTAAATATTATTTAAAAAATTTGCTGATTAAAATTCATTATATGTGGGTTTATAAAATTTATTTATGTGGGCATATAAAATTTTCAAAGGAAACTTATATTTTAATACAAAATAAATTTATGTATTATTCTGTTTCCAAAATAAATTTCTGTATATTACTTAATTAATCTCTTTACAAAGTAGATAATTTCTTCTAGACATGCATTTCTATATAATAATTTTGGAAACAAAGACATGAAGATTGCTTTCTTAGTAAGACAAACTAGTGATATTAAAACTGAATGCATTTTGTTAGTAAAATACATTTATGCTAATTCTTCAGGTCAATGAATTCTGTTTATAGAGCACTGCTATTTGTTTTTAATGAATTTAAATATTTTGAATAAAATTTCATTATAGGTTTGAAATATATTTCTTATACAAGGACTTAATATGATTTGTTACAATTATTCCTTTTATTTATAACCAATGGCTTTAAATAAAGGCAAAAACAGAGTGTACGAAAATGACAAAGGGTTCAAGTATAATTCCAAACACAAGTGGAATAATTTTACCAATTGTTTTTTTTTAATAAAAAAACAGGCCTCAACAAAGTGTAAGCAGATGCAAGAATAAGAGTATTTTCTTGCAAATAGAACATCAAAGAATCATAGTGGGTTGAGTGTCTCATGTAATTTAATATAAACTTGTATTCCAAGCAAAATTCAAACATATAATATAGAAAGAAACAAGGAAAAAAAAATAACCAGTTTAAACAGATAGTTTTAAAAAATAAATTCATACCAAGAAAAATAGATCAATCTGTGATCCTGGATACAAACTGGTAAGAATTGTAGATTCAAATGCAGACTTCAAAATATTGGACATTTCTTGAGCCCTTCGGTCATATACAGAGGATTTAGTTCTGGTATTTGTACTAAATGGAGCAGTTTTATAATTGCAATTAATCAGTGCTCTATCTGCTAAAGCTTTAGATTTTCTTCCACTTATCTGAAACAGAAATTATTATCAGTAGTTAATATTTTTATTTCATCCATTAATCAGATATTAAAATCTCTCTTTCTCTAAATTTCTGATTTAAAATTGACAGTGATCCCTTCCTCATTTGAAAAGCATGCATGCCAAATCAAGATCTACTGAAAACCATAAATTCATTTTACATCTTTCATATTTTATAGAGAAAATAATTTTTAGCAGGGTTTTTGTTCATTTCACATATTATGGGGGAAAAAAATGAAAAAGATAAAAAAAAATAGAATAAAATATCTCTCTTTGATAATCAAACTAAAAACCATTTTCACTATTTACAGTTTGATGTTATATATTTCTTAAAATTTCACATTTGATAAGTTTTACACAATGAAATCTTTACTTACACCAGTTAAATTAATACCTTTTACAGTGTGTTAATTTAGTGTTTTTAAACTAGTTTTGAGAATTTGTTTTGTTTGCATAATTAAAGACCTTTAGTTTCATTACAATTTTGAAATTATTATAATACAAATTTTGAAAGCTTCATTAAGGTTGTTAGCCTTCATTCAACAGCATACTGTAGTTCTTATCATAATGAAATTCCAAAAAGTTGTTATATCTTTGAAAGAAAGCTGCCCCAGGTTGCTGTTGTTTAAGGCTACGGATAAGGCTACGGATGCAGAAAATAATGTGAAATCAACAATCTCGCTCAGACTTGTCATGAAATGCTCTCATTGCAATTTCCCCAGAAATTTAGATACTTTAAAGAATTTTCATGACTTTTCTAGATTGATAAAATTCTCTGACTGAAAACTTTCAGTTCTGTCACCATCCTGTTAAGGCTGAAATCATCAAGTGCTTAATTAGAAAGGTTACATAGCCACTACATATATAAACCATATGTAAAACTTCTAAAACTGCAATTAAGGTAAAATATTCATCTTAGCATAAAATTAAAATTTTTTTATTTAACTACATAAAGCTTATATTGAAATTTCATTGAAATTAATAACCAATACTCTTAGAGAAAAACTAGTCACCAAAGCAGTTAATAATGAATAACTGAAACACTATCGATTCAGATTGGTAATGGCATCATTTTAGTGTTATAAGAAATCACAACCGACACAGATTCTGGTTAAAACCATCCAAGACAATACTCTAAAAGAAACATGTATAAATTTTTTTATCATTAAATGCGTTTTATCACGAATGTGCAATGGAAAAGTGATTATTTATAGTAAATGATGAAAACATAGTTATCGGGAAGACTTAAGTATAGGATGCGGCTTCTTGCTGAGTATGCTAAAATCTATTAATCATCAAAAAATTCACTAAAATACAAGCAGTTTGAAAGGCCACAAGACTGTCAAAATTATTATACTTGGTGAAAAAACATTAAAAGCAAAACCTTTGGGAACTACATTTTATTTTGAAGTCTAGCCTAATTATTTATCTGTCATTACAATTACAATCATATTTTGAACTAACCTACACTTATTTAATTGCTTATTCCAGATTTGCCAAAAACTTTATAATCAAGATCATAACTAAAATTAGAATGTTAAAACAAAATAAGTTATTTCAGAGATCACTGATTATTTTAAGTAATAAGTTTAATTATTAATCCAGTTCATCATACTTTATAAACAACAAGTATTTGTTCAAAATAAGCAAAACTTATAAAACATAAGAAAATAAATAAAAATATGCTGCCTTATATAAATGCTTTTTAAAGTTCTGAAAAGCAAAAACATATAGGTAAAAACATATTTACTTTTCTACAGTCCAATATTTATTTTACGTTTAATCCTAAACTAATATAAATCCCCCCCCCTTATTTATTCAGGATGTGGATTTTTTCTTTCTCTAAAAAATGCTATACAACTATTATATTTTATATTATAATAGCAACTACAATCTGAGTTTTAAAACTATATATTTTGGAAATGGAATTTGTTTCTTTCTTTCTAAAAGTTATTTACTACTCATGAAAAGAATTCTATTAATCATTAAAAAGCATTCAATTATTGATTATTTATACATTTTCGGTGTAAATGTGTCATCAATTTTCAGTTTCAGTGATTGCATCCTTTTCTATGGATTAGAGGCAAGAAAAGTGAAACAAATAGAAAAGAAAATTCTTAAAAATGAAAAGAGAGGAAAATACCAAGGTAATACTTTAAAGATAAAATCACTTTATGTAGCAAATTCGTACTATTTATACTATAAACAAAAGTGTTTTCACATGCACGAAACAAAATTGCAAATCTATAAGAAAATAGTTTTTGGATAACAATGATCTAAAAGAATTTATCATTACTTCATGGGGTCCGTAGACAGTGGCTAAAACTGTAGTGTTTCCTTGTTGAAAATAAGCTGATCCATCAGCACCTTCTGAAACACCTAATTTACATTCAATTTTTCGTAGTTCATTTGGGCGCCGACCGTCCATTCGAATACCCTGGTCAGACAATAATTCTAGACCAGCCATTTTAATAAGGTACTATAAAATGAATAGACAATTTAAAACTATAAAGATTAAGCTGACACTAGGAATATTACCCTCAAAACAGCAATACACCACATTTCAAAAAGCATGGCCATAATTATGATTATGAAAAGCGGCAACGTGCATTAAAACTGGCTTTGTCAATTATGTTTTCATTTTTATAATCGAATAATTTAGAGCTTAATATTTTAAATTCAACAATTCTTCAAGAAATTTATTATTATACTTGCATTTCTTTGTTTAATATTTAAAAGTTAATAAGAAATTATTTAGTACTATATTTCTCAAAAATTGAAGTCAATATCTAATGCAGAATAGAACTGAACTGAAAAAAATTTACCCGCTTTAATTTCAGTGTTTGTGATTTTTACTATTTTCTGGCTTTTGCTTTTATAATTGAAAAATTTATAAAAAATACCTTAAAAAATTTCTATTTAAAGTATTTACAACGTTTTAATCAGTAGCGATTTATATATTATGATACTTTACGTTTTATTGTAAAATAATCGCAGATCATTGTAATTTAAGTAATAAGAAACAAGAACTTTTGACTAGCAAAAATTTTTGAGATACGACTTTTTGTATTGAAATGTAAGAATTTGTTTATTCGTTTTTAGTTTGACTTGATAAGTATCACCTATAATTTTTACTATGATTATACCATGAATGAAATGAATTTATTTTTTATGCTTTTAAATTTGAAATATTTTTTTCTTTGGTGTCCTAAGAAACTCCTTTCCCATTTAATGTAAATTAATAAAAATTTTAATTGGAGATTCCATTATCCATGTACTTTTTTTAGATTTGTTTTCATTTTCAATAAGTTAAAATTCCCTGAGCTGTAGCTGTGCATGTTTATAGAATATTCAAAGAAAATTACAAAATAAATAAATAAAAACCATATTAAGCAAATAAATTAAATTCATTTATCCAAAATTCTTTGATTCTTAATTAATATTATGGTATGACTAAATTGTGTTCTGAAAAAAAAAATATTTTGGCAACTAATATAATCAGGTACACATTTTTAAAAAAAATTATTCCACTAAAGTTTTCATTGAAAAGTCTTTACATAATAAATATTCTATATTCTCTCATCTGCAAAAAGTATGAAACATATTATTTTTTAATTTGATGTTTATTCTTTTAAAGTTACATTTTTAAAAATAATTTTACTCATCAAAGAGCTTAGAAAATTGACGAAGAAAATATGTACAGAATGTAAAAAGCATGAATTAGTGTAAATAGAGTTGCTTATCACTTCTCAATATTTTACTGCCTATGGAGTTTTATTTAAAAAAAATTAATTACCTAATTAATTTTTTTGATGAGTTTTGCTTCTCTCACAGCGAATTGTATGATAGTTAATTATTATTATTTTTTTTAAATACCTTTTACTTTATTTCTAAAACAAATTATAAATATTTTCAATATTTATAGGCACTAGCATTTCAATTTGTAAATGCTGAAAAAAAAAATGCAAAAACTAAATTATTTGGCTATCTTGGGGAACATAAATATAGTTTTGTATTTGAATTTAAACTAAATATATAATTTTAAATAATTTTTGTGACAAGCATTTATCAGCTTTTCGAGGTGATATTAAATTTTTAGATTAACAAAATGTATTTCCTTCTTATTTGCTTGATTGAAACACTATAGTAATTCAATGTAGCAGGAAAAAAATAAAATAATAATGCTATATATATAGTAGACAAAATTAAATGTGCTTGTTAATTAATGTACTTTGGTGTGTAAAAATAGTTTTGCATCATATTTTCCACACAAAAATTTAATAAGTTATTGGTTTGAGAGTTACTAATCTGCATGAGGATAATGGGAGAGAGGGAGCATTAACTTTTATTGTTGTTTTAGTTTCTTGTGGAAGTTATTGCATTATTATATATTATGTCTTGAAAAAATGAATTGACTATAATATATTGCAAGTTTTAAAAATATATTTATTATATTTTTATTAATGAAAAATATTTTCAGAAAAACACCCTTTATTTTATTTCCAATGTATAGTTTTTCCTAAGAATGAAAATTTTTAGTAAGATCAATGTGTCTAAAATTCAGATTAAATGCTTTTGTATTAAAAATTAATATTTTATAACAAAAAAAAACCAAAACATTCTACAAAAAAAAATCATTGCTGTGTGTTGCAATTTAATTATATAAAAAATTTTTGGATGCTAGGAATTAGCCATTTATTTTGAAAAGAATATTGAATTCAGCTTCTAAATCAATTTCAATCTGTGTAATTTTTTTTATTATATAAAAATTTATTTACTTATTTTATACTATTTATCATTATTATTATTTTTTTATATTAATATTGCAGCACCTTCTACATAAAATGTTATTATATATTTTAAAGAATTAGAGGCTGATTAAATTTTTTTTTATTTGTAATGATTTTATTTTGCATTATAATGGAAAAAAAATGAAATGAAAAAAAGAATGTAAAATATAAGGCTGACTCCCATATCACATAGATACAGATATTTCGAAGAAGTATATATATTTTAAACAATTATAAAGCATTAAAATTCTTTTAAATTTCATTTCTCAAATTATTTAAGCAACTGGTTAATTATTTAAATTATCAAAATTATCACTTGTTGCTTAGGCATTACCTGTATTATTTACTTTGAAAGTACAAATGTCATTTAAATGTATCAATAAATTTTAAGATACATCCTGTTTTAATGTCTGCTCACAGTTGGTTGATCTTAAACTGTAATCTTCATTTCAAATTTACTCTCTCCATACATGCAAATCCTTTCAAAAGGATGTTTTTCAAGCCTATATGAGTAAGAGGAGGTAGAAATAAATGCATCTCTTTAATCATGTTTTCTGCAGAATTTCATCAAGGTAGACCTTCAATTAAGGCTGAAATTATTTATATAATAATTCTAGTGGTAATTACTATATCAGTTTTTTGTAGTTATGAAACCTTAATATATTATATTGTTTCTGCAATTCATATTCTTAATGTATGTATATATATATATTGTTTGAAATGTTTTTAATATCTGTATTAATAATGAAGGCAATATGTGTTTGTTGGTATTCTATAGGATGGATCTGTGGACCTAAGAGCTATGAAATTTGACACAAATATTCTTTGGTGGGTAGAAATGTCCATCTCTGACTTTTTTTTAAACAAATTATAATTCAAAATTTAAATATGTTTTTCATTTAAAATAGAATGAAATTTTGGCAATTTTTTCTAATTAATCCATAAAATATTGTAATTCTAAGACAATATTTATATTATTTTAAATTTCAAAGAAATTAGATTTTCTTGGATATTAATTTAACTGCCATACAACTTTTTTCCTAATTTTAATAGTTAAAAAATTTTGAGACCTTTTAATGCATTATTTGTCATTGTCATAAAAAAAATTCACCTAATTTTTTATTGTGAATGGAAACATTTTACTTTGGATTTTTCATCTGCTATTGATTTTGGCTATCAACAGTTGGCTTATAAAAAGAAATATTGAGCAGATTTCCTTTCACATTATAATTTTAGTAAATTATTTAAATTTAATAATAATTACAAATACAGTTTGAAATAAAAGTTAAGTAACACTGAATTTTATTTTTATATACTTTGTACTTTTCTAAACACTACTGCACTTTTCTGTAATATAAGTGGACATATAGAAATTTATTATCATTCCTTAAGCTTGAAGTTATTTTTGTAGTATGCTTTTTTTGTATTGAAATGGTAAATAAAAGTTTTCTAAGATTTTAAAAAATAAAATTTGAAGTTTATATTCAGTGTTATGCAAGCAACTTCATTGTTGAATGTTGCAATATATTACCCTTATATATTTTTATGAACATGTTTCTATTCAACTGGTATCTTATTCATTAGTTTCAATTTAATGATTTCTCCTATCATATTAAAACTCAAATTTAGACAAAGTTACAAGTAGAAAAATTTGTCGATATAATGAACAGAATAGACATAAGGCTTTTTATATAATAATGACTGAATTTTGAAGTATAAAAATACTTTGCTGATGTAACTATTGAAGCAAAATAAGCATAAAAACTATCAAACTACGTATTGAAATTAATATATGTATAAAGATATAATGATTTTACTAGCATATTAACATATAATATAAAAACACTAAGTAAATTTATAAATTTTGCAAAATCACATCTCTGCATTTCTTGTGTACTAATTATGCATTCTTATTTTATATAATTTATGTGCTTGCATGTAAGCACTGAATTAAAAAAAATTATCATTGTTTGAAGTATAGATTATCTATTAGTTGTAGCATTATAAAATTAGTTAAGTTTTTTGAATATTTTTTTTACTAGTATTTAACAAATAATGTCAGTTTAATGTTATTCAGTGGAATTAATGCACTTTAATGGAAAGTAGAACAATTTCTTTTTGTTCTTCCATATTGACACTTAAATTTTTACCAGGCAATTTTTTTTTTTTAATTTATCACTTATGGAAAATTTTAAAGTCATGATATTCGTATCGTAGTTTTCTTTTAAAAGGAACAGAGAAACAGAAATTGAAGTAGATAATTTATAAATTTCAGAAAGGGAGAAACATGATGTAATCAAAGTTTTTGCATTCTGTGAATGAAGTACTGTATTATTTTAGTGGTTATCATTACAATGTTTGATGAAGTGACATATAAATGTAAATAGTATATAAGTGGTTCTTCACTGTATATACTAAAAGCATGATACAGTAAGAAAAATTTTAAAAACTTTTTTAATAAATAGAGACTACAAAATCGTGAAATTTAAGTTGAATAGAATATATGTCAATTCTAAATTTTCTTTTTATTAGCAGAACTAAGACAGTATTGCCTGAACCATGTTAAATTTCAGTAAAATCAAAACTCTTGTAATATGAAGTAAAATTATGAAAATAAAACAAAAAGAAATTAATATTGCTGTTTAATTTTCTTCACAACAATAATATTGTGCTATATAATAAATAAGGAATGATGTAATAAATAAGTAAATAAAATAATAATAATAATAAAAACTGGAAATGAAAATATAATTTTTTTAAAAAAGAGAGAATAAAACTAAGAAGCTTGCTGCAAACAATGTAATCATTTGAATTATGTAAAAAATAAGTTTCATGATTTTTGAAACAACTGTAGACTTATCCCTTAAATACAATAATGATTTATTTACTATACTAATACATCTTCATTTTCCTTCATTAACCTTCAGCATTTTCATATACCAAGTAAAATATTTAAGAAATTAAGCCGAATGACATTTTAACTTTTTGCAAATGAATCGATGGACTTCCAAGGACCAAGTCAAGTATAATTCCCATAAAATTCTTATGTATTCAAAATCAACTCAAGGAAAAAAAATGAAATGTTTAAAGTAGTCAGTTTAAACTTTCAAGTCACATTAAGTAAATAGTATATAACACATATAATAATTTAATTAAGTAGCACATATAGTAATTTTTTTTGTTTGGTTTGCTGGTTTTTAGTGAAACTTGACATATGAGCCTAAAAAAATTATAACATTTCCCAACTAGCAGTTGGTTGTATTCTTACTGTTTAATTTTGGCAAGGCTGTATGAAGATCTTGGTGGTCTATACTGTTTCTTATATTTCCCTTTTTCTTGTATTAAATCCATGATTGATTCCCTTTATTTAATTTTAGCAGCTGTTTCTCACTTTTCTTCCTTTTGTGCTGTGCTGCCAGGAGGATACAGTTGTTTATAAACTTGCTGATTAAGAAGGAAAAATTTCCCCTTCTTCTGCTCATCTGCAATAAAAATTTTGAACATATAAAACCAATTAAATAAAATTCAATAAAGTAAGATATTTTGAATATTTTTTGTTTTAAATTGGAGATAAGTTTTTGAATAATAACCTAAAAAAAGGGTAGAAAAGATAATGGAATTAGAATGCTGAATCCAGATGTTATTAATTCTTAAAAATTTTCTGAAAAACTGATTATTGTTTAAAAATTTCTCGAAATTTGGTGAATTATAAGTATTTGATTTAGTATAAAAAATTGCTTATTTTCTTTAATAAGGCACTTTTTTTTAACAATAATTATGAATAATATCATAATTATGAAAAATCACACAAAAAATATTAAATAAATGTTTCTACTTTCAATAAAAAAAACTGGATTTTCAAGGTAGATTAACTTACCTTAATGATTACTTGTGTGCTGAATTTCATGGCTTTAAATGTAATATATTTTTTTGACTTTGCAGTCACACAATCACCTTTCTGTAAGTGTAGATGAAATTCTAATCTGAATGATTTTTAGTCATATCTCAGTTTCATGAATATATATATATTTCGTTTCAGAGTAGTTATTGTAAGACATTTTGTTTTGATGAAAAGTAAAGCATTTCTTTGTTTTTTTTAGGTGTAATCGATTTTTGAAAGGATTTTTAATGGCAGAAAATGTGACATTTCCTTTTCCTTTTAAACCTTATGATGTGCAAGAAGCATTTATGAAAAACTTGTACAATGTCTTAGATAAAAGTCAAATAGGAATATTTGAAAGTCCTACAGGAACCGGTAAATCATTAAGTATTATTTGTGGAGCACTAAAATGGTTAAAAGATTATCAGACAAAACAAAGAAAGGATTTAGAGCAATTAATTTCAGAAAAAACTGAAAACACTGAAGATGATTGGTTTAATTCATTCTTAGAGAAGCACGAGAAAAATAAAAAAATATTAGATGCTAAAGAAGAATATAAATTTTTGACTGAATATGAAGAAAAAATAAAAAGATTGAAAAATTCTAAAAATATTAAAAAATATGAAATGAAACAAATTTTGCCACATGTTAAGCGAAGGAAAGAAATGGATGAAAATGAAGAAAATAAACAAATGGAAGAAGATTTTGTTGTTGCTGATGAATATGATAGTGATGATGATGATAAAGAAGCAACAAAGGAGGAAAAAAGGCATGTATTGAAAATATACTATGCAAGTAGGACACATTCACAACTTGCCCAATTTTTAGGGGAAATCCAACAGAGTCCTTACAACGATAAAGTTACTGTGACCACATTAGGTTCAAGAGCAAATTTTTGTATAAATAAATCTGTTTTAAAATTGAAAAATTTAAGTTTAATCAATGAGCAATGTGTAGATATGCAGAAAACAAAAAAAAGTAACAAAAAATGCCCATTTTTTAAAAATTTATCAGACTTACAGGATAATGTCTTAGCAGCTGTGCGAGATATTGAAGACATTGTTCAGCTTGGTCAAGAACTGAAATCTTGCCCTTATTATGCTACTCGACATGCGATTCCTGATGCCGAGATTGTTTTATTGCCATATAATGTGCTTTTACATAAGCCAACTAGGGATGCATATGGAATTATTCTTAAAAATAATATTTTAATCATAGATGAAGCTCATAATTTAGTAGAGGCTGTAAATAGCATGTATAGTGCTGAAATATCAGGTTTGCTTTTAAAACAAACTTTGTGGCAAATGCAGTCTTACTTATCAGCATATCAGACCAGATTTTCCCAAGAAACCAAAAGATTGATTAAACTCATTTTACAACTTTGTGATGCTTTTGTAAAATTTTTAAGTGATCCTTGTAATAAAATCTCAAGAATAATTCCTGTGATTGAATTTATCACTTTATCTGATACTGGAAATATAAATATATTTGAACTGGTGAAATATATTGAAAATAGCCTTATATGCCAAAAAGTACATGGGTTTACTGCTTCCAGAGTTGCTAAAGGATTAACCCCTCTAGATGACCAAAAGAAATGTGATAAAACTCCAAAAATATCTGGTACATCTTCCTTCCTATCTCAAATTAAGAAAATGCAAAACAACAACATTAAGATTCAGACTGATAAAGTTAAAGAAAATAAAGAAGCCACTTACCAGTATAAACCATCTGCAATTTTTTCTTTTGTTGAATTTCTGAAGACACTGACTTTTCCAACTAACGATGGTCGTGTATTGATACATAAAGAATCTTCAATGGAAAACTCATCTTTGAAGTTCCTGCATTTAAATCCAGCCTCTCATTTTCAAGATATAGTTAAGGAAGCTAGATCTATCGTTGTTGCTGGGGGAACTATGCAGCCTGTTTCTGAATTTACAGAACAACTGTTTATACCTGCTGGAGTATCACCTGAAAGAATTTCATTATTTTCTTGTGGTCATGTTATACCACCTGAGAATCTTTTAGCTATTGGCCTTGCTTCTGGACCTTGTGGAAATCTATTGGACTTCACATTCAAGAGTCGACAACTCCCAGAAACAGTTAAAGAACTTGGAAGCATTCTTTTTAATGTAACAAATATTATTCAGGGTGGAATAGTTTGTTTTTTCCCTTCCTATGACTATGAACAATTCATTCATTCTGAATTGACAAAATCAAAAATGCTTCAGTCGATTGAGAAGAAGTTTCGGATATTTCGTGAACCCAAATCAAGCAGTGAAGTTGATAAAGTGTTAAGTGAATATGCGAAATGCATAGTAACAGCTTGCTCAACAACTAAATCACAGAAAACAATGTCAGGAGCTATTTTATTTAGTGTAGTAGGAGGAAAAATGAGTGAAGGGATAAATTTTTCTGATGATCTGGGACGATGCGTGATTATGGTTGGTTTACCATATCCAAATAAATTTTCTGTTGAACTTAAGGAGAAAATGACATATTTAAATCAAAATATGTCACTAAGAAAGGGCAAAAGTGCAGGAGATGTCTATTACAATAACTTATGCATGAAAGCAGTGAATCAATCTATTGGCCGTGCCATTCGCCATAAAAATGATTATGCTTCCATTATTTTACTTGATCATCGGTACAGTAATTCATCAGTAAGGGAACTTTTGCCTAGTTGGATTGTAAAGAGTTTGACATTCCACCAAAAATTTGGTCCTGCTTACGTATGTCTAAGAAAATTCTTTACAGCCAAAAAGGAATGTTAAAATTTATATTTGATATGAGATTTTTTGCTAAACAAAATAAGAATTGTGAGAAATCTAATAAAGCAAAATTTCTTTTTAAGCAAGAATACTATGAATAGAAAAAAAAAATCTTTTATTATTTTGTTATATTTTTGTAAGATATTTAAACTATATTTAAATTATTTTTATATGATATTGTAAATAAGAATTTTAATGAATGAAAATAGTGATATAATTTTAATTTTTATATAAAAGTATATATATTGAAAAGTAACAGACATATTTAACTTTTTTGAAGTATTTGATTGTTCATTTAATGGAAGTATTTATTATTTATTTATTTATTTTTGCTTAAACGGAAAAAAAAAAAAAAAAAAAAGAGAGAGAGAGACATTTAAAGAAATGGCTCAATCCTCGTATTTTCATGATAATCAATTACATCATTATTTAATTTCTTATGCTATTGATTCAATTACAGTCTTATCAAATTTATTAATCATCAAATTTTATGTTTATTTGGTAGTAACCTTATGTATATATTTATGTTCATTAATTAAAAGATGAATTTTAGTTTTCCCTCTTAAATAACATGGTTGGAATTTTATTATTTATGTGAAAGGATATATTATGTTTTAAAATAAATGATGAGCGATAAACTGTCTGTATTAAGCAAATGATATAATTATTTTTTTTTATCAAAATATTTTTTTTTTACTAAAACTTTGTCTCACTTTTTATAATTTATGTACATTTTGAACATGTTTTTATTGGTAATTAAAAAGTAATGTCCTTAGAAACTTTTGAGGATTTATTTTTTATTTCACAGAATGTGTGTTTGCAGGGGGGGGGGTGCACATCTTTTGATACATTTTGTCAAAAGGATAATGTGTTTCCCCTCCAAAAATTTGATTTCCTGTTGTCTTTTAATTATGAAATTTATATGCATAATAAAAAACACCCTTCCCCCCATAGAATCCAGTTGAAAAACATGAAATAATTTAGATGATACCATTGATAATATAATTGACTGCTTATAAAAAGTAAATAACAACATTTTAATAAAATATTTTCGTATTAGTATACTTCAAAGTAGTAAATATATTTTTAATATGTATATAATAGTAAATATTTAAAAAAAAATTCTAAATAGGACTACAAAGAACTAAGTTGGGCAAAGTGCTCCCATTGCCCAGTATTTCATAATAACTCCTTTTCCTATCTTATCTCAAGGCAGGAGACCCAGGGATTAAAGGATAATGTTAATGGGCATATGCTAACTTGTATTATAAAAACATCAGTTTTTATGCGAACAAAATTCAGTATTCAACAGTTATTGTGTGAAAGTTCTACATGAATTTAATTAGCAAGAGAGGAAAATTCATTTTTGTTACAGTTATCAAAAGAATGTATAAATACCTATTTGACTGCAGAGTTTAAAAAAAAAAACTTTAATTTTACTGTTAATTATAGTTTCTTAATTATGTAATTAAAAATTAGGTTTCTTAATATCCTTCCTCAATAGTTGATTCTCAGTTTTGTAATTGCTCATCTCTGCGGTCAGTTGTTGAATTTGGTTTTGCAAGTCTTTTAGCAAAAAGAAATGAATAAAAATTTTCCTTGTTTTAATTTTATGTTATCTATCTCTTTTTATTTATGATTTAAATTATATACATATTTCATTCCAAATTTGCCTTTTGTTTCATTGGAAAAAAATTCAAAATAAGAGTTAAAATGGCAAATTGTTTCAATTACTCAGAAATAAATTGTGTGAAAGGTGAAATAAATTTAAGGCCTTTCTGTTTTTTTTTAAATTTATGTTTTACATATCAAAACATTTATATAAAAATAAGCATGCTATTTTTTTAATTAAAACACTTATTTATTTCATAAAATAAAAACAAAAAAATCATATGTTAGAAGGATACCATTCTTTTTCAATTTTTTAAAACCTTAAAAACTTTAAACATTAGCCTTTTAAAGTAGAGGGAAAACAATACATATGAAAATTCTTTTTAAGCATAAATAAAGCAAAAGTTATATATTAGGGCAAATTTTATATACATATGAAGATTTTTTCCAGTAAAAGAAGGGGAAAGATTTTGGGATAGCTGAAATAAATTTTTGAAAAATATTTCTTAATATGCAATAGATGGCAGCACGATGAAACGTCTAATTTTTTTTAATGTTATGAAAAACTGTCTTTTTAGAAACGTTTAAATATCAGAAAATTATGCTAATATTGATTTTTAATAATAATAATAATAATAATTCTTATTATTTTGTAAAAATCAAACATTTTATATCGATATGATCATATTAAAAGAGACGCGGCGATAATCTCTCTTGATTGAGTTAATGCAATTACAATCTCGCTGCTACTTAGTGAATTTCCAACAGTTAATTTTCATAAATGATTTGCAGTGCCATGGTGGCTTGGTTGTAAGGTCTTGGCTTCGGAACCGGAGGGTTTCAGGTTCGAGTCCCGATTCCACCGAAGAACCGTCGTGTAAAGGGGTCTGTTGCACGTTAAATCCGTCCTGACCAAACGTCCTCATGCTGGTGTGGAGAGGGGGGTGCCAGCTCAGGTGTCATCCTCGTCATCTGACTGTGGTTCAAAATTTCGAGGTCCGTACCAAAATAGCCCAAGTGTTGCTTCAAACGGGGCGTTAATATAACTAAACCAAACCATAAATGGTTTGCATTTTTTTCAATTAATGATCTTTATTCACAGATTTAATAAAGCAAAATATAATTAAAACGTTGTTGGTGTACTATATCATTCACAATACTATTTTGATAATTTTTCAAACCTGTAAAACAGTTAGTGGATCTACTTTACACCCACATCTGTTGTCTAATTTTTGTTTGTTCATGTGTATCAAAACGGTGTAATAAATTAGATTTCTAATTACAATTCTTATGATCAATACGAATCCCTTTTATGATTTTTTTTTCTGTCTAGATGATTATTCTTCTCATGTATAATTATATAATCACTTTTCTGATATCAACTGAAATCTTTTATATTTAAAATCCTAATTAACAGAATAGTAATTTAGTTGAAAAGGTAAAACTAGTGTGGACATTCTTAATTATATTTGTTTCTGATGTAATTGCATTTTTATAATGGATTGAAATAACAATTAAGACATCTAATGTCATTTAATAAACAAGTTAAATGAATTAGTAGCTCAAGAGATTAAATGCACAATGTGATTGTTAGTGGGTATTTATTTTTATTTCCACGTTTTCTAAAAAAGTATTGCCGAAAAATTCGATTTCGAGATTTTGATGAATATCCATATTTTAGAACTAAGAATCTGGGGAAAAAAGTTTTTTTGGGGGGTGGGGGGATTGCATTGAACGTTTTACGCTAATTCAAAAGTTGTAAGGAACGCGAAGGATGAAATTTGCTATGTAGTCTCATTGCCAATTTATAAATCATTTAAGTAGTGACTTGATTTCACTCAAGTCAATTCATGTTCACGTGTTATATATTTAATGCACCGTGCCTGTTTATATTTGTAACCCAATGTGTATATTGTACGGAAGAAAGAGTGTGTCGAAATGACATAAAATATGACAAGGTGCAGTTAGATGACAGGTAGATAAGGGGTTAAGTTTGTCATGTAATTATGACAGCACGTGAATTAATTTCAGTGTGTGAAATTTATATTAAATGCTTTTCGGTATGAAATCTGTGCATTTTTTGGTTTACTTTTCCGAATATACAGTTCAGTACTTAATTTCTTGAGTTTACAATGTTTATTTTATCGAATTTACGATGTTTGGTTAGGTAGATTCCTATAGGAAAACTACCTATAGCAATGATACTCATGACAAGACATTGGGAAAATTTCTTCAGTTCTTTACCGATCGTGGTTCCTAGAACTCAAAACCATCCAAACAAACAAATTTTTAATAAAAAAAAAGCATCATGAAAATAAAAATTTGACCAGTTATGGCTGTCAAGGTTCAGAGTTTTTATGTTACGGGAAAGGAGATATAATGTTTATTAGGGAATATGCGAGAAAGTTTTGGGTGATCAGTTTTGCTGATTTTTGTATGGTAATTTAGGATTAAATTCGAGAAGTAGAGCAATAAAACGCTACATTGTTTTTCAGAAAAGGAAGTTTTCTATACAATAAATTAGTTAAAAAAATATTTTTAACTATTTTCAGTAGCTTACACATTTCTTTTTTTCTGTAATTGTGGTGTGAAAGCATCATTATTTGACACAAATTTTTTAATGTTATTTTCTATTTTTAGGGGAAATTACAGTTTTAGAAATCGAATGGTTTTCAAAATTGGTGTAAAAAAATGTGTAAATAATAACGAAACGTTGCAGTTGATTAAATGTCTGTGGAATTTCAATCATCTTTTCACCACGAAAAAGGAAGAGAGAGAGAGAAAAAAAAAAGATTGTCTGAATTTTTCCTGTAATGAAAGAATCAGAGAAAAACGAAATAGACTTTCACCAGATTGTGTTACTTCAGTTACTTGCGCAGGTGAAATCCACCACGAGCAGCGGAAAATAATAATAATAATAAAAAAAAAAATCCTGAATGCAATGAAGCAAAACTGTAAGGAAGAATTAGTTAACTGACATCCAAAGTTATTTTTACGAGCATTTAGTATATCCGATTAAAATGTAATAAGAAAATAGGTTCCGATTAAAGAGATATCTCAAGCTCTAAATAAGAAGAGTTTGTTATCAGTTCTGCTTTTTTTTTTTTAACGATTTAGAAACATTCAATATCCCGTCAATGTACCATATGTTTCGACAATTTCTATGCGTAGCAACTGAGGGACATTTTCAAACATGCGTAAAACAATTTAAGGATTTCTCTTTATCTATTGGAGGATTTACTTTTTGAGAAATTTCCCACATGTATTCTAATTGAGCAGGATTACACGATATTAAGAATTATTTAAATAAATAAAAAAAATTACATACCACGTTTTGAAAACTAAAATGTATGAAATGATTTCTCCGTGCCTAATACAGATTGTCCTGACAATATAAATTGTGAATTTCAAAGTGTAATAGACGCGAGTTCGCAAGATTTCTGTCAAATTTTGAGTTAAATCGTTCAGAGGAAGTTAACTGTTCGGTGTTCAAATATAAATTGACACGATAACTACAAATCGAAAAGAACTAGATGGATAAAAATCGGTACACAGATTTAACTACTATAATGTAGATACCTATCAATTTTGAGCCATATTCAATGAGGAATTGACTGTCTGTCAGTCTGTACTTTAAGAACTTATAAACGCAATAACTCAAAAACGCCATGATTTAAATATATTAAATTTGGTATGGGATTTGATGAATACAAGCACAGCTTTTTAACAAATTTTTGTTTCAATTGATTGGGAAAAACGCATCTAAAACACTGATTCGGTTCTCAGGTACTATGCCAGGAATTAATCACCAAATTACTCGCCAAGGATGACACGATAAATTCAGTAAAAATGCTAAATTCATGCCAAAGACAAATATTTCGTAAGTATTGTCCACCAATGCCATGCAAGATGTTCTTTGGTACCTTTACTGAGTATGCGAGGAAGTTTTGGAGAAACTACTCCCACTGTTTTAGGAAAATAATATACTCCGAGGACATTGAGAAATTAACTTTAAATTTTTGATTTACTATTAATTAAAAATCTAATGAGAATTTTGAATAAACATTTCTTAGCGAGGATCTATTACGAAAAAAAAAAAAAAAAAAAAAAAATACGCGCCACATTTGGTAGTCACATGATCAACCGAACGTTTCAATCTGTTCG
>JAPMOR010061896.1:5795-17687 GCA_026543865.1 Argiope aurantia | reverse complement strand
ACGGATTCTGTTTAAAATTTTGTTGAAATATACTTAATCTGTCTGTATACTTAAAATATTTTTTTCATACATAATTTCATTTATCCAATTTGTTGCGTTTTTGAGTTTATTTCATGAGCAAACAGGTCCGTTTAAGATACAAATGTACAATTTTGTTGAGAATACCACGATGGAGAAGTGCCAATTTTCATTTATCCTGTTTTTCGAAATTTTTATGCAAATGCATTCACATTCATATGGATAGGCAGTCAGATAAAAAATTAATTAGTAGATGGATTTGATTTAAATTTTGTAAAAGATCTACAATTTGGGTGAAAAGATCATATACCGAATTTCATTAATTTAGCTTGCTCGGTTTTAGGATTATTATTTTACAGAGAAATAAATAAACATTGTTACAATTTTTATAAAAAAAATTGAATTCAATAGTAGACTCAGTAAAGGTTTAATAAAATTTCGAGACCGAATTTTTAAACTATTACAATATTTTCTGTTTGTATCTGTTCCTCTCTTACCAAAAAAGAAGAATATATCCATATGTGCTTCCACTGTACAAAGCATATCGTTTGACTACACCTAGGAAATTTAGTGTAAATATATTTCGGAATATAGAAATATGCAAATTCTAAGTGATTTTCTTTTTTTGAAATTTTTCTTAGTTAAAATCATTAATTAAAAATTAAGAGAGATTTTGACCTTTCTCCAAAAAGATATTATTGCACTATTGTGGTTTCTTTTATCCCGTTTTAATATCCCAAAAATTGTCATTTAGGAGGTCAGTCACTTAGCATATCACTCTAATTACTTACTATTTTTCCTAAAACTTGACAATTATTAAAAAATTACATTTTTTTTGTGTAAATTTCAATAAAATTTCAATTTTTCACTGAAATTTAAAAGCGTCATCAAATATTTATTCACCGAATTTTTTCCCTTTGTTGAAAATGAAGGAAGAAAGATTATGTATATTATCTGCTCATTTATATGCAAAATAAGAAAATGAAATGCCAATACTACATTTATATGCAAAATAAGAAAACGACGCTCCTACTGTGAAAGAAAACGTACGACTAGAAGAAAGATTACCAGAGCAATTACGTTTTCAATGGCCTTATGTTAGCACAGGATTCGTTCTCTTTATAATTGTTTATAACAAGTGTTCAGCTTGTAAAATAACATTACTTTAATGTCCGTAACAGTGTGAAGATTAAAAATACTTCGTTGATGGAATCATGAATGTCACGATAGACATTGTAATTGAGATTTTATTAAATTTTTAGTGAAAATTAAAACTACTTCGTTGGCGGAATCATAAACGTCATAATAAATAGTATGATTGAGATTTTATTAAAATTATTAGTGAAGATTAAAAATACTTCGTTGACGGAATCAAATGTTATAATAGACATTGTGATTGAGATTTTATTAAAACTAATTCCAATTAATATTACTGGAGAAGTATTTCATATATGAAAAAAATGGAACGCAGTTATTAAAAAACCCAGTGTGTTGTAAAGACTGGATGCTTTGAAATGTTTGCTTTTTTATTGAAGACAATTTGAATTTTCGCTTTATTACACATATTCACAATAATTTTTGGCCTTATTTTACAGAGGACGTATGTATGCATAATTATAGGAATATTTCGATTTTAATCTATAAATTTAATTTATATAACTCATTAATTATAAATTTGATATAACAGCATCATTAATTATATCAAATTTATAATTAATAAGTAACATTCTAATCTGCAAGAATAAAAAATAATTATTTAGATTGCGTTTTATTATGTTCTTAATAATACATTTCTTAATAACCCACTGACTCGAATTCAAATGCAATTTACAATGAACGGAAATTATTATGTTTGAAAGATGTTTTGAAATTGCTTCACTTTATTTACAGGCAATTAATTAAAATCTCATTCGCGAAAAGCGCAAAAGTAGAAGAGAACGAAGCGCCATTTTATTTTATTATTTATTATTATCATTTTGGAGAATTGTTATTCATATCTCAATAATAAAGAAGTTAGTAGGCTACCAAAAGCTTCCAATGCTTTGTAACATATACTTAAAGAATAAAAGAGCAACTTTTTCGACCGGAACGTTTAATATTTGTAAAAGAACAATCTACAATCAAGTGCGAGCCGTAAAAAATTAGTCCTGGGAACTTCATTGTCGTCTTTTTTGATGTGGGTCATCTTTGACGTCTCAATGAATGCGGGACTTTTGGAGTTAGAAAACAAATTAAATGTGTACCCTAGAATTTTCTTTCTTGCCTATCATTTCCAAATAATGAATCTTCTGTAAAAGGAGATCTGTATTTTTCTATGCGAATAAAAAGAGGTATACAATGTTTCGCAGTTCTGCTACAATAGTGGTTATTCAAAACTTTTGATAAAGTAACCATTTTTTTTTTCAGTCATGAAAGGGAAAAAAAAAAAAGAAATTGGTTATTACTATTTAAAAAAATCAATAAAAAAAATAACTGAGAAAATTTTCCTCTTGGTTTTCCCGCATATCTCTATCATTACTAATCAGAAAAATAATTTTCTATGTGTGCTTGCTTATGTCCATTGATACTCTACAGACCGGAGTGTTTGATCTATACCTTAAATGGTGAGAATATGCATCTCGGAGCGATTTATTTTTTGAAATTTTAGTTAGTTAAAAACTGAACTTGATTTTGTCGTTTTTACATGATAGTGTCAGAAAATATTTTTGGACAAAAAGTAATTTTATATCTTCCCAAGATTTAGAAGATTAATCCCAAGATTAGATTTAAATTATACCAATTTAATAATCGTGCAATATTTTTCTAAATTTTAACTATATATATATGCCCTGAAATTAAAAACTGTCTTCGTTGTTACGTCAAATTTTAATCGCACGTTTTTCTTTCATTGCTAGAAGCTAAAGAACAATGATTCTGTTTAATACCTAAGTATTACTGGTATTACAATGACTCAAAATTCAGATGAACCTTATAATTATTTTTAATAGCGTCATGATGTCATATGACTGCCCTCCGTTAGAAATGTTCAGGTGCACAATGAACAGAACATATGTAAGACAATTAAAAAACATAGTTTTATTATAGTAAATATTTAATTTCTGACCGTATGGTGGAATCATGAACATGAATTAGTATCTAAATATTTTAACTAAAACTAAATATAACCAATATCCTCGGCGATTAGTTAATAATAAAGAAGAATGTTTATGTGCTTGTGCGTGTGTGGTTCGTATTCTACAGGCTAGATCATTCTATTAGAAACTTCAAAATTGGTACAAAATACTTTGGAGGATGAAAATATAATAAATTCAAAGAGGAATAAAAAATTCAAGGGGAGTTTTTTCGTATTTTTAATTATTTGCTTATTTAATTTTTTGTAATTTTCCTCCATAACTTTCGAAAATTCAGATATATAAAACTATTTTTTACATCGTTTTAAAACTTAAAAAAAATTAACATGAAATTTAAAAGACCTTCTGAATTTTAACAATTATTAAAATTTACTTTATTGCATAACCTTTCTAGAATATATTTCATTTTATAGTGAATTTCAAACAGTTTTTATTTCGAGTGGATTTAATTCTAATTTTGATCTATACATGTAAAATTCTTATCTTAAAATAAGATGCCTGGTTTTATCTTCCTAGAGGTCTTAAAATATCATATCTATACATTCACTGACGGATAGACAGACAGTATACTATTTGATGGATTTAGTTGAAAATTAGACACTTTACTAAAGTAGTTTTAGAAAGACCACATATTAAGATACACTTATCAAGTGTCTTGCGTTTTTATTTTGTCGGTTTACATATAGCCAAATTTTCAAAAATGATTCATTTTGAGACTCACTGATGTCTAAAAATGAAATCTCTATGAAATTTTGAAATATTCCTAACATGATATTCCTTATGATATACTATCTGTAAAATGCGACGTGCATGATGAAAGAAATCTGTTACAGGTAGTGAAAATTATTCAAAATTTTAACGTTTCCCTCAATAATTTCAGAGCATGTAATTGCTCAAAACTATCCCTTTCAAATGTAAAAAAAGGGTTAAAAATAAAATGCTTTAAATTATTTATCTTACGAAATAATGGTGTGTTTAGATCTACATATGAAGATTTTTGATTTATTTAAGTATATTTATATGGTTTAATTTCAAGAAATATTAATAAATTTAGCTTTTAATATTACAAAAATATCAGTGTCAATTCCAGCAATTTTATTTTAATAGCTCTTCTTGAACAGCTTTATATAATACTTATTATTGGATTTTTACCACAGAACGTACAGCAATAGAACAGAATCTTTTTTATTCGATATACAGGGTGTTTCAGTGAACCGTTTCAGAACTTCTAAGAGGGATAGGGTACATCCTGACAACCAAAATCATATACCCATGGGCAGTCAGAAATGCTTTCCTGACGCGGTAGATGGCGTTGTGCGAAAAGTCTGAGCTTTCGTGTAGGGAATCTACATTTCGCACAAGAACGCCAAGTAGGATGGATGATTACACGATCGCAGAGTTAGCCGATATGCATTTGGCGTACGGGGCTGCAAATTGTAGTGGGCCAGCCGCACAGCGTTTCTACGCGGAACGACGAGGCGTATTCCCAGTCATAGCAAGACTGCACCAGATGTTAGCTGAGACAAGTTCATTAGAAAGAGCTCACAGGGACAGGGTAAGAACAACACGAACTGCAGACGCCGAACAGAATGTGCTGCAGCATGTACAGGGGAATCCAAGAACGAGTACACGAAGTGTAGTAAACGCAATCGGGGTTTCCCATTGCAGCGTCTCGAGGATTCTCCGAGCAGAAGACACGCATCCGTTTCAAGTGCAGCGTGTCCAGACACAGAAACCGAAGGATTATGTACCTCGTATTGCTTTCGCACATTTTGTCTGCGTTCCTTGCGTAGCTAATCAATCTGACTACTCTATGTTTATTATGCAAATATAATTTATTATGGCACTTTCATTTGTTTTATAATATGTAATTTATCAAAATATATTGATATTATTTAATGAATACTGTTAATATCATGGATGAACAAATGATCGTTTAAGTCAGTAAGTCCATAATTTAAATAATTTATGAAATGGAAAGGTGGATGTGACGAGAATTTGCAGTAGGCCTATCAAATACCTATATTCTGTAAAAGGAATAGAGATAAACACGAAAAAGACTAAGCAAGATATATTAACGAAAGAAATGTTTAGTTAATTTCACTTTAATTCAGTTAAACGTCACTGCACAGCGTAGAATTACAAAAACTAACTGACTGCAGAATATCTTGATCATAATAATTTTGATTTCTAGATCGAGTTCCCTGTGGCAGTTTTTCATCTGAGTCAATAAAACACAAATTCAGTCTGTAATCCATATTCACTTCGGATTTTCTCAGTATTAAGTGAAGTGAATGATGCTGGAACTAAATTACTTTCTGTCTATTAAGGCACGAAAAGTAGTACTATCCATCATTTACATAATGAAAAGATAAGCTACAATTATATAACTACTTCCGTAACTTTCATTTAAGAAATCAACAACCTTCCGTATTCTGATTACCCAAGAAGATGAACTAAGCTACCTTCCTTAAATTTACTAATACCATTAAATTAACAGAGAATCACTGGATTTTTTTCCTTCCTTTTGTCGCACGTGTCATTGTTCGTTTGCTATAAATCCACCGAACCGTAACTTTTCTAAATACTGGATATACGTCCATATTTGTTGAAGGCACTTACTTTGATAGCCATTCAGTTTGATTTGTCCAATTAGGCAATCCGGTTTTCTTCCTGCTGTAAATTTAAAATGTACATAATTCAATTTAAAGCTTATTGCCTTTGGTTATTCTTGGCAAATTCAAGCAATTTCAGGATTACGCCGGCGTTCTGTCATGTTTTCTGTTTAATCTGCAGCGCAGACAAACAGAAGAATAACAATTTTTTTTTCTATAGTTATGTCAAAAACTATTTTGTATTCAAGGAAGAAATCTTCTTTCTTTTCCATGTGGACAATCCTATTACACCCGAAAGAATTTCCTGAGAGATTGGACAGTCAGCAAGCAGAACTGTTGAAAGATGATTTATCATTTATGATAACATGTAAATGATCTGTTATATGGACCCACTAGTGCTTGAAGCATGAATATTCATTTCAAGCGTGTTCACCTCACCCAAAGAATTGATGGTTCACTTATTTCTTTATCAGTAATCAAAACGTGATCGTGATAAACTGATTTGCAGTAATTACCATTTTATGAAGATCTTTCAAATCTGAAATGCGAATAAATATATAAAGTACCTAACTTCATTTTACACTGTGCTTTTTTTATGAGTTTGATGCGTGAATTTTCATCTAATTCATGATATCATGATCCATGAAATTGTTGATTGATCCATTTGTTTATTAGTTAAAAACACGAAGATGGATCTACTGATTGCCAGTATCAATACGTGGTCATAATGAACGGATTGCATTGCAGGCCAGTTTAAGAAGGTGTCCCCATTCTGAAACTAGCACTTAAATTTGTAATTTGAAATTAAAATTCTTTTGTGAAAGTCAGAAATTTTTTTGGGAATACTAGAAAGTCTGTTTTAAACATTTTTGGGATATTAATCATAATTCATGTTTGTCAATAAATAGTATATTTTATTTAACAATGATTATTCAAAACAGAATTAGATCGATACTATTCACATTTGGAATGACATGTTCAGTGCGCCCATATTTATTTGCGAGAGTAATGGATTTTAGGGATTTTAAATTGGAAAAATCCAGTTTTAAGATAATAGTAGAAAAATTTATTGTATTCAAAGAGATAGTTTACTATTATTTAGATTAGTGGATAAACGAATTCAGAAATTCGAATTATAAAAAAATTTTGCCAATGAAAAAAAAAATGTAAATTTATTGAATTTTAACATTTTAAAATTTTTTAATCTTCTCTGGAATGAAGTACAGAAAGTGAAAATAATTACCCAAAAAATGATTTCATTGCTGTGAATAATCTTTACATTTTAGACCACCCTTAGTCTGAAAAATTGAAACTTTTGGGAGTGATGTCTGTATGTCTCCGAATATGATGATTCAAGGATGTAAAACTCAAATAAAAAATTTGATGCTTTGTCTTGACAATAGAATTTTAATTTGTTCATCAAATTTTAAACAGAAACGGTTAAACAAAAATCCATTTATCTGTCGGTCCATGTGTATGTCTATACTATATCTTAATCAATGGGAGTGATCTTTCCAGAACTTTTTTGCATACTCTCTAATAAACTAGTCCTGCCAGAGAAAGCCTTCCATGATATTGGTGTATAATAGTTACGAAATATTTTTTGGCGAACATTTAGCATTTTAACTGAATCTATCATGTCATCCTTGGCGAGCTTTTGGCAACTAATCCCTGGCATGCAGTTAATTATATCCGAAAATAGATTTTCTGTTTTGGAGAAGTGTTTCTCAACCTATTGAAACAAAGATTTGATATAAAACTGCTCTTTCAGTCATAAAATCCCATACCACGTTTTACATACTTAAGTAACTGCGTTTTTGAATTATACACGTTTAAATGTTTCTGCAAATATAGAAGGATAGACAGTCAACTCTTAGTTGGATTTGGCTTAAACTTTAACAAATGTCTGCATTATTCGTGTACCGAATTTTATCTATCTATTCTCTTCGTTCTGTAATTTCCGTTTTAACTTACATTCGAATAGACGAATTTTCTCTAAACAGATTTTACTCAAAATGTGTTGGAGATCTGCAAATTTCATGTAAAGAAAGTATTCCAAATTTCACCGTCTTTTCCCAAAGCGTTTTTGAGTTATAGATAAGATGAACATTTTCAAAAAATGGGTTTTTCGAACTCAGGGAAGTCTGAAACGTGGAGATTCGTTAAAATCTCGAGCTTGAATTTTTTAACGATTACTATATTTTCTTTATAATATATATGTTGTTGGTGTGACCTATAGCACTTTACAAGCCCGTTGGCAGCATCTATCAGCTATTTAAGCCGAGTGAGCGTCTCTTGTTTATTCAGTAGCGCCAACTAGGGCCAAGAGTACGACTTAGCTACTCACGCGTCACAAACCTTTTTACGGCGCGGACTTCATTCATGCATTTCATTCACAGATCGTAATTTAGACGATCACCTCTGAACCAGTACCCTCAGTGATATTACTCTCGACATGGATGACTTTGTGACCACGACAGATTTATACGTGCGCCAGACACCACCACACACACACGGAGAGTCTTAGGCCAGCGAGGTTCGAAATCGCAACCTAAGGGATGCGAATCCAACGCCCTACCAACCAGGCTATCCCGCCAGTATGCTATATATACGAGAAAGTAAAAATATCGATATTTGGTTTGAATATATCAATTTTACTAAGTCTAGCATGCAATTTTTGAGGTTAATCGCTAGCAGGAGGTTAAGTTCCTGAAAATCTATTGCGTATTTTGGGGGCCTTTTTTTCCGATCGATTCAAACCAAAATGTGACATACTTTTCATAGAATCTATATTTTAGATACTCAGCCTGTGCTCTAAATTTTATGCATGTAGCTCCTTTATATTTGGTAATTATCGTGTCCACTTATACTCTGCTAAAAATTTTAAGAAAAATCTACATTTTAGATGTCGCGACTGTGAATCAAATTTCACTTACCTCAGTTAAGTTTTTGAATTATCGTGTTTATATGCATGCGAAAGTTCAGATCAACAAATTCCCTTGACGCATTGGGTTCCAAATTTGATATGGATATTCACTTTAGATGCTAAATCTGTGTTCCAAATTTCCCCTGTTTAGCTCTTTATGATTAGTAGCTACCATATTCACTTGCGCTTCCAATAATATTTTTGGATTTTATTACTGAGAAATACCAAATTCTTGCTTAGTTTTTAATTAATTAAAATTTCGAAAACAGTATTCAGTAGTGTACATTCTAAGCTTCAAACGTGCATTTGTGGCAAATTTTGTACCCCTAGATGAAATAATCATACTGATAGAGCGCCAATAAACATAAATATGCGGTACTTTTCCGTTAGCCGGGCGCAAGCGAAAAATCGCCAAATAATGTAGAATTTCGACAAATTTTTTACGCCAAATTCGCGTTTGGTTTACAATTGGCGACATTTGCCCCCGGCAAACGGAAAAGTACCAAATATGCACAGATACTCCTTCTCTGTTATTATTAGGGGAAATGAGAAAGTCTATGATATAACTCTTTTACTGCTTGCAGAAACAGTATATTATATGAAGTCAATTCATGCTTACTTGATACAAGTTAAAAAGGCATCGCAAATTTGATTTTGGAATTCACTTTTCACATCTTTCTGGAGATAAAAGGGGTGGCAAGTTGTAAGACAATGTGATGTTTCGTTTGGTATGTTCGTGTGGTAACACGTGTATTGACTCCATTGCAAGCAAAACATAAAGAATGGTGTAATTTTACTTTCACGTGATATATGCATTTTAATCACACTGTATAAATTTTGAAATTCATCTTCTTCTTGCTTTAAGTAAAAAATAGGTGATGTTACTATGTAAGACGAATTGAAATTATAATGACGAAAGCAGTTACACTGACAATGCTACTATGACGTCCTGTGAATTTTTTTGTATTGGCTCTCATATGTTACTACACATTAGAGATAATGTTCGTATTGAATAGGAAGAGCAATATTTATTTTTTATTTTTTTCCCCTGGTATTATCAAAAAAGAAATGTAAAATTAAAAATTCATTTGCTTCGAGAACTTTACTATATGTCACTAATGGATTAATTAGGACATGATTACAAGGGAATATTAAATGATATACTTGTTTAGATTATAGTAAACAATATCATAATTTAGAATCCATTTTTGATGATTATTTGCCTTTAGAGACCAGCTGATATTGATTATTGGTTATATTTAATCGCCTTTAAATTGCTTAGATATAATTTCATATCCATGATTCTGTGAAACTGTCACACTTTAAAGCCGTACTATTTTGCTAGTTTTTTATAGGTTTCGTTCAATATGTGCGAACGTTCCTAATGGAGACTTACCGTGACATCATAACGCTATTGAAAACGTAAATTAGAAATGAAAATTTGTCTTCATGGTAATGGTGCTTTACTTTATTATTCACCACACAAGCTACGTAGGTATTAAACAGAATCATTCTTCTTTAGTTTTCAACAACGGGAGAAAATCATACAATTAAATATTTGATAAAAAGAAGGAAACAGTTTGAATTTCAAGACAATAATGTGCGCTATTGTTCAAAAATAGCCAAAAAAGGGTGGTTTTTTTTTTTTTAAATCGCCAAAAGTAAGAAAAATTTGCAAAAATATTAACTGCTATCATTAAAGAAGATTAAAAATTTTTTGACAGTGTGAAATTTATTATCATACAATAATATTTCCGAAAGCAATGACACGTCTCTCCCCCCCCAAAAAAATTAATTTATTCTTTAATTAATTAAAATTTTGATTAAAACTTCGAAAAAAAAATCGGTTTTAGCTGCACATTCCTACCTTGAAGTTATATGTATACCAAATTTAATAGCTGTAGGTTAAGAGGACTTTTCTCACGTTAAAGTTTCAGAATACATTCATGCTTCTACTTAATTATTTATTTTACTTAAAATTAAAGCTAAATTTCAGAAACAGTACTAGTGAAAAAGTTTTAGAATGCATCCATTCTTAAACATTGTTTCCGGTATTATAATTGGATATATAGACACAGAAAATTATGGAAATGCATAATATGAAGACAATATGAGGCTTCTGAAATAATGTGATTTTTCAGAAACCTTGTTTCAACAACGTTTTTATCAATGTTTGAAGTTTAAAAATATTTTTCTGAAGACGCCATTAAGATAAAAAAAAATTTACAGAAACTATTTAATTGTAAGTTTTAGCAACACTAATCCAGATGAAACAACTAATCATCAGATATGGCTAGTTTATATACTATATATAAAGGCAAAAGTTTACTTGTATTTTATTATATACGAATCTACGGTTATTATCAGATCTTGAGAATATTTGCCACACGAATTCTTCAAAAAAAAAAAAATTGAAACATTTTTTAATTAAATCTAGAAGTTAATTAAAATACAATCGATATGTAAGAGAGTTTTTTTTTTTGTGCTTTCCAGCTATATATTCAGAAAGTATTATGTCACAAAAGATCTTAAATTAATTTTAAAACTAAAAAAATTATTTTTTATTGGTATCAGTTTCCTTCTAGTACAAGTTTTACTCTAATTTTAATAAATTAAAAAATTAATTTGCAATATGTAACAATGTTTTATTATGATGATGAAATGAATAAATTTAATTGTTTAATCATACTATTTAATCTCAATCTTTTGCCATTGTTAAAATTAAGATTTAAAAAAATTCCTCTCGGCAAGATTGACATTAAAGGTAGATTCCTCTACATCTCGTCTACTATCTGGAAACATAAATTTTTGATGCCAGAAACCGCCAAAATTGAAAATTATTTTTCAGCCACTAACTCCTAAGATATTACAGTTATCGAAAAGCTTTAAATATATAGGTTATTCGCCTTAATGATATGTTAATTTGGCTAATTGGTTTTAGTTTTCGATCTTCAATATTAAGAAAGTTATAACCAAATGAAAATTTCAACTCCCCTCTCCCATTTTTCTCCCCTTTGAGCATTTACCATTTACGTACTCATATATATGTATATAAGTAACCATATCTAAAATTAGAAGTATTTTGGAAACGAAACTAAATAATTTCGGAATCGCGACTAAAAATTATTTCTTATTCAAACAAAAACCATAAAAGGAACAGAAAAAACACCATAGTATTTAGAGAGCGCAAATGCAGCTACTA
>JAPMOR010061887.1:53374-106421 GCA_026543865.1 Argiope aurantia | reverse complement strand
TTTCATCGAAATTCTGCAAACTGCATAATCAGATAATGCTCAATACCATGTGACTATGCCAATACCTATTTCAGAGTCAAAAGACTTTAAGATGTCTAATAGTTTTTTTTTAAATCAAGGGGTCTAGAGGATTTAATGATAAGGATCTGACTAAAAATCGGATCATTCCACGATTCCACTAAAAATCTGCCGCATATGTGGACATGGCGTGTACTAAATTTAACTTGAAAATCATAATATCTTCCAGTTGAAATTTGGGGAAAGGAAAGATGTGTCATTTAACTATGTTTCATTTCAAGATAGTTCTTGCATTTCTTCAAACCTACAGATCTTATTAAATTAGATTGCACCTTAACCGTCAGTTTATGGTTTTTACATTTTATTAAAAGTTCTGCACATAGCACACATTTGCGATACATTTATGAATGATAAAATTAATTATATAAAGCAGCAAGGTTTGTTTAACTAATTCCAAGAATAATGAAAGAAATATTTCATTTAGTGACTTTACCATCACTGGAACGGAACACAAAACTTCTACTATTTCCTTAAATACTGCAATCTAAGCAAACGCATTTCGCAAACCAAAATAATAATATTTATTTAAAGAGGATTTCGTCCAATATAGTTGACTAAAGCTTTTAAACAAACCAAACCATCAAACGCGCAACTATCTGCAAGAGCCAGTGCAAATCGGTGCTTACCAATCTAAATACACTTTCAGCATAATTAAGATTAATCATATACTGTACACAGTTAAAGCAGCCGTTCCATGGACACTGACAGCTAGACAGAATAGTAGAACATGGCCCAGTCAAGACAACATAATTTAACTTTTATTATATTAAATTCCTCGCCTGATTTCCAACTTCTAATGCTACTCGGTAGAATTCTCCGGGCGCCATGAAAACCATCCTGTTTCTAAAAATAACATCGCAGACTATTCCCACCCTCTCAACCCTGACCGTGTACCACTTTGCTTCGGACCGCGGTGTGGAAGAACTCGAACAATATCGTCTGGCAATTGCTTTCCATCCTTACATATGTCCCTGAGGGAGCTGGCAGAAGGGAGCATCGGCTGGAGAAGGATATTGAAAGTCGTACGCTCTTGAAATTTCATTACTTCTTGTGTCAACATTTACCCGTGTGCCATTTAATCTATACGAAGCCACCTCATCCCCACCCCACCCCTGTCAAATACCTGCGATTGTTTAAAGTAAAAGGCGGCCTTTTAAAAGGCCTCCAAGAGTACAAAAGTTATATGAAGGGGTTTGAGAAGGGATAGGCATTTAACTCTATTCGGCGTTATTTGGGATGGGCGTATTTGAGGAGTGTTGGGTTCGGAAAGGGAGCTTTTGGTGGTTGTTATGTCTCTAGTTATTTAATGTGTTTTGTCTTTGTGTAACATGAGTGCGCATATTAGCTCAGGGATTTTTGAGTGGTGTTTTTGCAGGAGTTCATTTCCATTTCCACTTGTTTACGATTGCGCTATAAAAGATGCCGAGTGCTTCAGGATATCAATTTCAGTTACTGAATATGGATTGCTTATGATGGAGCTTTTAGCGATATTTATTTTCATAAATAAATATAAAGCCTATTACAATTCACTTGCATCAGTAATTGTTTATTTATTTGACTTTTAGTGATATTTCTCTCGTAAATAAATATGCATTAAATAAAAATAAAGCATATTAAAATAATCATTCATCATTTTTGCTTATTTATTTACTAGCTGCTTTTGGCGACCAGCCGGTTCGCCAGTATTACCGCTCGCTACAATGTTCACTTAAATATTTTAAGTAACTGGTCTCTTAATAGATTCTCAAACAAAACATTTTTAATCTTCCAATTTTGATAGTCATAACAAACTTATACTGTTGTTTAGATCTTTTCGTTCAATTTACTATATATATTTTGCTAAACTTCAACTTTAATTTAAAGTGGAAATGCTGAAATTGCAATTAATATAAAGATATTTTTTTAATAATACCAAGCGTTTTATTTTATTTATCATCTTTATTGTTATTTATTATTATTATTATTATTGAATATGAATATTGAAAACAGAATCGCTCGGTATTTAAGTCTTATGTGAACTACAAAATATTTTTCATAATTCATGTAATATCTCAAAGAATAATTCAACAAACATTTCTCAGATTCAGCATAAAATTCAGTTTTTAGTTTTGCTTTCAAAAGGATTGAAATGAAATCAATAATAATATTTTGTTCCGGCCTATAAATATATTCCAAAAATTATGAAGTCTAAATTTAATGCAGTAAGGTATCATATTCTGAGAAATATTCTGGACACACCAAATTTTAAATAAATGAATGAATGTTTCTATTTTCCACGATCAACTAAGATTTATTTATGAAGTTTTGAATGTTAAAAATTTAGAAAAACTCAACATTTTCATAATCTTAGGCCAATTTATCTTGAGAAACCTGCGCACTGATCGGCGTATTTTCTTTGAAAACATCGATGGAAAATCTAAAATTATCCTTTTTTTATTGAATAGGGATATTCAAATTTTCATAAATCAGTCAGTTTAAGTGATTGATTTAGTTGATTGGAAATTAACTCGATTTATTTAAAATATTAGTGTTTCAAGAACATTTTGTTAAACGTGATTTCCACAGCAGAAACTTTATGTAAAATCAAAAATTCGTTATTTATTAGAGCATTTATTGAATCCAGTCACATAAAATATAATCAGTTTCCATTTAGACCATTTTAGCAGATCTGTGTCTTACTAAAGGTTTACAAATTAGCTGTGTGGCCCTGATTTGAATGGATATCCTGTTCATATTAAACAAAACTTACTTTAAAATAAAACTGATTTATTGGATTAATAATATAGAGAGTGTAAAAGATCATAAAATAATTTTTCTTGAATTTATTTTTCAGAAAAAATAATATTTCTTATTTGTTTCATTTCCTACAGACACGTGCCGAAAATTATATTTTTGCAGATTTCATTTCCAAAAAGATTTAATTTATTTTTAATTGGAACTTTAATCAATGTGATGGCAACACTTTCAAAAAAGCTAATTTTTTCCCATGAATGCGAAACGTACTTGTGCAGCTTAAATTTTAATTTTATTTAGTACGAAAAAAATTGTTGAAAAATATAGTTAAAATATTTATTTAAAAATTCATTAAAAATAGAAATTTAATTTTAAGGTTGAAACATTGGTATCATTTAAAAGATAAATTTTTGATCTTTAACTTGATGTAAAATTCTTTTGTGTGCGGTAATATTTTCGGAAGTTATAGCAGAAACAAGACAAAATTTCGCTTAATTTTTAAATAAAATTCTAATTAAAAATTCGAAAAAATAACCCCCAGGTGCACATTCCCGACCTCCAAGGTATACACGTGTCAAATTTGGTAGCTGTAGGCTGAATGGTCTGGTCTGTAGAGCGCCAACACACACACACACACACATTGAGCTTTATTATAAGTATAGATATACATTATTGGAAGTATTGCAGCTTCATTTTGAAGTGGAACTATTATGAAGAATGGCCCTTGTAATTTGAGTGATATAAATATGATCGGTTATTTTTATTACAATAATTATTTGATCCTAGCATAACAGCTCAAGAAAAACATATTGAATTATAATCCTCAGCACACCACTGACGCAAGGTGAGATTGCATACTTATTTTAAGCTTAAATTACATAGAGTATACTCCTGAGTATCCAGCCTCATGTGGCGAAAAGTTAGGCCAGATAACAAAAAATACGGATATTCCTGAATTCTATGAATTCATTTCTTTGCTCACCAATATCATGAGACAAAGTTTTTAAAACAAAACTCACTATCATAATACGTATTTTCACACTTCTTATTGAGTACTAAGCCCTTCATTTATCTTAATCTGAACGTTAATCTGAATCCCGCTGAATCATAGAAACAGTTGCCGGTAATGTGTCGAGTTAAAGTAGAAGCTCTTAACTGGTAGTTTACATATGTTTATATAATACACTGCACGTTTCAAGAATTTAGTAGAGAAAAACTAAGTTAAAGGATATAAATTGTTCACATTTTAACATAAATTCTGTAATGCCCAACTTAAATGCAGGAAACATAAACAAAACATGAACGTAAATCGTAGTTCTAATTCTTAAGAAAATTGGCTATAACTGATTCTATTTTACACTGATAAATGATTACACAGATATGAAAAGGTAACCCTCAGATAAGAGTCAAAACTCACAATTTTTATTTTTTGAAAAAGTCCTTAATAAGAGCCTTGCCTTCCTCTTTTAATTAAGATAAAAGAAAACTAGGCCGGATAGCACGGAAGCCGATAATCGCGAACGAGATACTCGAGAGCGTACTGTATATTGAATTTCTTATTCAAACTGTAAAGACCGATCTTTACTAAGAAAACAATTAATAATAATGACTGCTAACCAAAGAAATTGAATAGTGATCATAAATCAAAAATTGAATTATATGTATTTTAAGCCCAAGGCCGCAAAATACAACGCGCAATTTAAAAACATCCAGACAATCACAATTTCCAATGGCATTATCATGCCACGTGACTTGTCTCGATTAGAAAGGTTCGTGTTAACAATAAACAGAACAGGTGTCATGTTAATAAAGTAACGTGGCTTTAATGTTTATCAAAATTTGATATTTAAGATTACTTAAAAGAAAGGGCCATGAAATATCAGTCACACATCATAAATTTAATTGTAATAAAAAATTAAATTGTAAGTTTAATTGTAATAAATAATTAAATTGTAAGTTTAATTGTAATAAAAAATAAATTGTAAGTTTAATTGTAATAAATAATTAAATTGTAAGTTTAATTGTAATAAATAATTAAATTGTAAGTTTAATTGTAATAAATAATATTCTCAAAGTCGGCTGGTTATAAACGAAAACAGCGAGTTTCTGATAAGAATGATTTTTCAATAATTAACCATGCGAACCATTAACCATTACAAGCGAATAAATCCAATCTAGAAAGTCCCTTTAACTTAAACACATAGCAAGCAGTTAATAAATGGTACCCAAATTATCTATGCATAGAAAGGAGACGAGGGCATTTTATTTTCTTTTATCTACATTAAAATAAGAATAAATTAGAGTAAAAGCATTAGATGCAAAACTGGCGCATGTGACGAGAAGAACGTTCAATTACTTTTATCAAATGTAATTGACGGATTAATCAGATGCAAATAAAATAAAATAAGACGCACATGATCAAAATGCAATTATGTATTTCTGCATTTCAACAAATTCCTTTTAAAAAAAAAAGGTTTAAAAAAAACCAGACAAGATAATAATAATAAAAAAAAAGAACCGATGATGGTGCATTTTTCATTAACACATGAGCGAAGAATTATGCAAATCACGAGAAAGATAATTAAAGGATGAAAACCAGGGAATTTTTTTATCACTTCCTCTTTTACTAGTCGAGTTGTTATGTAAAAATATTCATTGATTTTTTTATGAGAGCGTTAAGTTGGAAGGAAAAGTGTTGTGGACAAATAAGAGGTTGTTCACAGATTGTTACGATGTTGCTTCTATGGCTCGAAATCACTAATATTTAAAAAAAAATGCTTGCAGGTATTTTGTAAATACAAACACGTCATAACATTTCTTACACTACGGTTTTTCTTAGTAGCAAGGTATTGCAATTTTTTGGAGATGAACTGTTTTACTTATTTTTTTACTTAATATGAATTGCTACTTTTAGAGTTTGACTCCGTGTAATTGTGAGAAGAAATTAATATAATTTCTTAACAATTGTCTTTCAGTAACACTAATTTAGTCCAAAACATCACACTAATCTACAATGATGATTATTTTAATATACCAAATATTTATAAATACACTTTCAGAGAATAGAAGAAACTTGAAATTTTAAAGCTTTGATTTATTTCACCACAGGAGGCATAATTTACGTACAAAGAATAAGTGGTAAGAAATAAGGCAGTGTACATCGCGACGCGAAACCAGGAGATACCGAAATTTTCCCCTTCAATGATTTTACTAGGAGATTTTGATATAAATGTCTTTAATACGTGCCGATTTATGAAAAGGAATCTTAGGTATCTTTAAAAGAATGTTGCAATCATTAGGGATTTTTATCTTTTCAGTCGGAGCCTTAGAAAATGCTGAAGTTGGCAGTTTTCTAGAGCGCGAGTTAAAAATAATTAAAAATGAAGTGGAAAATGGATCAAGAAATAAGAAAACATTTTAGAATAAAGTTAACATAAGCTAAATAAAGATAAAGATTTGGAAATTAATTAAAATTTAAATTATATATTACACAATTTATCAGAAGGGCTTGAAAAACAAGTCATCAACATAAATAAGTTAAAACCACCATGTTCGTTTTCGATACAGAAAACAACTGCTTTAAAGTTTTTTAAGCTTTTTCCGAAAAGAAAAAACGATTCTTCTGCCAGATTTTATTATTATTATTATTATCTTAAATTTAAAAAGAGAGCATGTTTTTATATAAAACTAAAAACTGCATTGAGCACAAGTTAGTGCAAAAGTACAGTTAGTACTAGTTAGTTAAAGAGATAAAGAAAGAAATTCAAATAAAATAAATCGTTGTCCATCGATAATGACAAAAGTCCAATCCGAAAACGCTATAGCATTAAAGCATGAATGCCCAAAAGGAATCAGCAAAAATGGTCTTTCCAATATTTTTTTCTCATAATATAATCATATTCGTGTAATATGGATGCTGTACCTCCTCCCTCCTCCTAATGCATAAAATTGTGAGTCATGGCCAAGTTTATATGAATGCCTTGAGTGTTCAGAATTTATTTCCTGTTTCTTTAATTTAGTTTAGTTATATTAACGTCCCGTTTGAAGCAACACTAGGGCTATTTTGGGACGGACCTCGTCATTTTGAACCGCGGTCAGATGACGAAGACGACACCTAAGCTGGCACCCCCTCTCACACCATACCACATCATCGGGAGGACGTTTGGTCAGGACGAATTTAACGTGCAACAGACCCCCTTACACGACGGTTCTTCGGTGGAATCGGGTCTCGAACCTGAAACCCTCCGGTTCCGGAGCCGAGACCTTACCACCAGGCCACCGCGGGCCCATTTCCTGTTTCTCAGAGAAGAGATTTGTGTACTTTGTAAAAAAAAACAAAAAACCACCGGTATTTATATATTAAATGCATGCCATTGGCAAGAAACAGTCACGAAATATCGATCTTTGGTATGAATCTAGGCGAGTGAATCCAGAATTGACGATCATTTGCGATTATTTTTGTAATCGCTGACACGCGGTTAATTCAGACCAGAAAACCAGACTAGATATAGAAAATCGAACATGCATTTTGAATGGACCACCAAAATTTGACATAGAACTAAAATTGTAATCACAAAACCACATAAGTCTTTGGGTTTTTAAGCATTTAGTCTACATTTGCATGCATATGGAAGGACAGTCCGAGAAGACTAGCAATTCGACAGTTCAGCTTTGGTTCATAATTCGATAAGGATTTACACTTTAGATGTTAAACTAAATGTACTAAATTTTATCAAGATCTTTATGATCCTAAATTATTATGTTCGCTTGTATTTGGGAAGTCGGACTTCCCTTGAATGCATTTCGATCAAAATGTGATTGAAATCTATAAAATTGGTGTTAATTATTCGTTCTAGTTCGATTTTTTTTATCGTGCCACAGAAAATAGAGTTTCTTAATGAGTTATAATGATAAGTTTGCATTGAAATGCTCAGATTTTAGTTTTGTTTATTAGGTTTCGTTCACCATAACTCTAGCAGCACACATATATTGTACATTATTGTGTGATATCGAAAAATATTCGCAATATTGTAGAATATTGTTGAATATGGTTCATTGCGCAGCAGGAATTGGCTTTAGATTCTAAGCGTAGTGAAAGGAAATCATGTCCTTAAAAAAATCTTCGGTTGAGAAGATCTTATAATAATACATACAAGATAATCCGAGATTTATAATGATAATTTTAGACTGAAAACTATATTAATAAATCGGAGCTAAAGTAAAATGACGTATCAACAAAAGTGGCTTATTAAAGAGATTTCAAAAAATTTTGCTCGGTTTTTAGCAACGACATTATAAAGATACGAACTGGATTCAACAGATACCTTAAAATGATATTTTTAGACTGAAAATGATATTAATAAAGAGGGACCAATACAAAATAACGTAGTCACAAAAGTGGTTTATAAAGGGATTTTTTTAAAAAAAATTGCTGTGTTTTTAAGACACGATATTATAATGAAACATATTCGATTAAGCTGAGACCTTATAATATTCTTAGGATACTGAAAGGGATATCAATTAATAGGAACCAAAGAAAAATGATGCACTATAAAGAGATTTCAAAACATTTTTGCTGTGTTTTTAATCAACGACATTATAATGATACTTACTCGATTAAGGTGATACGTTATAATGGTATTTTTGACATTGAAAGGGATATTAATTAATAAACTGCATGCCAAAATTGTGTATTAAAAATGACTAATTAAAAGACTGGATAGTTTAATTTTGCAAGAAATTTTATTTTAGAATGGAAATTGATTTGATACATTTCATCAAATATCATTTTATCATTAAATTCTGAACAGCTCATTCTTCCACAAACCCAGTTCCAGTCGATACAACTTTCTTTCACTTGCGTGAAACTATTACCAAAATATTTTTCCCAAGAATCCCCACGAAACATTTTATAAAAATATTTACTCGCGACACACTTAATAATCTCCCTTCATCCCCTTAAAAGAATTTGTGTAACAAGATCGGGCTTTTGTGATTGAGAAATTCAGGGCAAATATCCTGGCGATATCCTCGAGAGTCCTTTGAATCCTTTCTATGGACTTCTTTCTGTGATCAGGATCGATTGTTTAATTAAGATCAGGATAACAGGATACGGTGGGGAGATAAACGAATGGGTAAATTTCTCCGGTCAGCCCGTGTCACGTGATCTGGTAATATGGCCGGCTTCCAGGGCTTCTTCCTCTAGAGATGGGGATTACCTTGATTACCTAAGCTGAAATGTGGCTAAGACTGTTGGAAGTGAGACGCCGTGTATTTTGTGAGATAGGGTTGGGATTCGCTGGGAAATAATTGTTTTAATACTTTGTATCCAGTTGAACTCTCCTGCTATTTTGCTTGTTGGCTCAGATGTTTATGGCGTGATGTGAAATTTTGTCTTCTAATTATTTAGTTTGTCACAAGGGATATCCCAAACCGCCTTAAATCTTACAGAATGTTCAAAGTAAATAATTTTGGGGGACATAATTACTAATTATAACAAATATTTATCGAGATTTTATTAAAAAAAAAGAAAAATTGTTTACTTATACGAGAAATATCTATATGTTATTATTAAATGGCATGTAAAATTCGAAAAATATTACCAAAGAACACACTAATTTGCTAACTAGAACAAAAGCTCGAACAAATGAGTTTTAAAATAATTTTTTTTATCACATGTTCAAAATAATTTTTTTCTAGGGGGTAGGATAGGCAGTTATGAATTGGTTGAACCTAAATAATGGTGGGATGTTAAATTTAGTTTTCTAATTAATTATTTTGTCACAGGGATATTCTAATCCTTCTTAAAGTATGTAAAATTCACACAAAATATATATATATATATATATATATATATATATATATATATATATATAATTTTGAGGATTAACGAAATTTTGTTCTAAACAGGAAAAATTGTCTACATATTCCATAGATATATATATATATCATTATTAAATGATATGTAGAAACTCGAGAATATTACTAATTGTCCAGACAATAGAGAGAATCCTAATTTTGCTTAGTAGGACAAAAACTTGAACAAATTAGTTTAAAAATAATTAATTTTCGATCACATGTTCAAAATAATTTTTTTTCTAGGGGGAGGATATGCAGTTGTGAATTGGCTGAACCTGAAGGATACAAAAATTACACAGATAATTAAATTAAATTAAATTATCCAGCTTAAATCAATAAAAGTTACCTTGATTTATCCCGATTGTTTTTAAATTCACGTGTTTTCAGAAACAGGTTGGAAATGCCTTCATGTGCAAATTTATCTCGTAAAAATACTTTATATAAAATAATATACTATACAAAAAGATTTTATCGCCTGAAACGTTTTTTAATCAAAATGAGAGTATCAACCAAGCCAAATTATTTCAAAAAATGGCCGAAAGCTAATTTCTATATAAATCATTGCAATAATTTTACTCTGCAATTTGCAACTCTGAGGCAATCAAATAAAACGACTTAAAATATTTTTACTATTTCATACAATAGGAGTGATATCTCTGAAGATAAAAGAAAATGAGGAAATAATTTTCAATTAATAAAAAGTAATTACTTAATTGATTACCGAGAACATTTCATTCTTTCTTCTTTATTTCATGGTACTTGTCAGGAAAATTAAAAAACTTACTTATTAGTTTGAATTTTTATAGCTTTAAAGCTGTATATGAATTTTGAAATTCTATCCCCCCTTATATACTATGACGATAATATAAAGTTAATATAATGGTATTTATTGCCTTTATTCGAATCACTATACTCTTCTGTTTTTGCTGGATAGGAAAAGAATTACCATATAGTGTTTTTCTTTTCTTTCTAAGGATCTCCTTTCGGTAAGAATGAGATTCATTAATCTTGAATGACCTTGTACACTTATTAGAATAGTTTGTGAGAATTAAATCAATCATTGCATATTGATTAAACAAAGATAATTACTTTTTGAGATGATAAATATGAATATATCACTTCTGTGCTATATTTAGTTAAAAAGTCAATGAAAATTCGGTTTAATTTTTGTTATTAAATTAAATACGAATATATTAATTTTGAAAGCTGAAAAATTTCGCAGTTGATCTTAAAATGAATCCCTGAAGCATATGCAAATTTCATATTGTCCCGATTTATTGTTTTAGTTCTTGTGACTGACAGATAGACAGACTTCCAAAAATACCTTCATCAATACTTCTTAAATTTTCCTTTTGATCCCAAAAGAACTTAATTCATATGATATCACAATCATGTAATTCATGTCACATCCAATTTTCCTTTCTGATAAGTTGCTTTATGTAGTCATGGCCTTTTTTTTTCAAGCTGCATATTAGGCAATGGATTTCATCTTTGTTACGAAATTGCGAATTTGACCTATATAGCACGGGCAAAAATTACTTTTATTCGTTCATTTTCTAAATCTAATTTTTAAAAGGTAGCATTGAATAACATAATAGATGACGTGCTGTTAGGTTTGCCATGTGATTGACAGCACACGAACTGACGACACTAATAACGTTTGTGAAGAAAATACCAAATGAAACATCACATTCATAAAAGTATACCATGAAGAGTTTTCTAATTAACATTGTAAATGTCTGTCCTTTAAAATGAATGCGATTTGCATTTTATTTGATAGCGTATTTACTAAATTCATACTTTAATATTAGCACATAATAAGCAATATATTTGTTGAAAAAAACCCCCATTGAAATAAGTTTATGGAACTTTAATTGAAGTTGCAGACTGCCAGAATATGCCATTACAAGTTATTTATTTTCTTTAAAATCAGTTTTCTTTAATAACGATCCTTAAAAGTTGCTGTGAGTTATATTTCATTTAATAGCATTTGCTGGACTCTTACTTTAATACCACAAATATTTCTTTCTTTAAAAAAAAAACTTTAAAGCAAGTTTATGGAACTTTAATTGAAGTCTGAGACTGAAAGAACATATCATTTTATTTTATTTTATTTTATCTATTTTCCAGCAAAGAATCCTTCCTTCACAGACCACTATTCTTATAACCACTTTATCAACTCTGTGTTCAATAAAAAGAGATACATACTTATTTATTTAAACATTTTTTTTCCCTCTCATTTCTCTGCCTGCAGATTCTGATGTGCAAATCAAAAACTCATGTAAGACGTAAAATCTTGACAGAAGTTCGACACAATTTTCTTGCAGGACGTCATGATTTGTGTTCGGGATGTTATGGGGGGGGGGTGAAAGAAAAATAGAAATGAATTACTCCCCCCCCCCCCTCCCGACATATTTTTGGTTTCAGGAAGTTAGGCTGGTGGATCCATCATTTTTCATATCTCCCCTGCGATATGGATTGCAGGGGCTTCATGAAAGACTCTTGCCGGGAAGGGGGAGCGGGGATTAAGGGGAGGGCTTAGAACAATGGAGTTTTCTCTTTCCTCCTGGAAGAAATTTGTTCTAAACCCGAAAGTCGAAAATCTTTCTTGTTTTTCTTCTCGATTGGCTTTTTCGTCGGCCCATTTCCTGATAATAGAGAAGAGTGATGTCGAAAAATATGTCTTCGGACAAAATGGGCTCCGTGGTTCGTAATTACGCTGCCTTTGAATCTCACTTTTTGAAAATAATATTTTAGAATCCTTTTTTGGTTGAAATTGTTTTTTGTGTGTGTATTTGTCTCTGCTAACATAGAAACAGAATTTGCTTGAAGCAGTGAAATGAAATGTCATTTCGAGCTTTCTAAAATGAAAATTCGAAAATATGTATATATATTTGCATAAAATTCTATTTTTATCTTCTTCAATTCTTTTTAGCGGACGCTACAGAACATTCTTTTGCTCTTACTGGGCTCAATGTTGAGCTATTTTTTATTACTGTCACATTTTAATAAATATGCTTATTTAATCAATATCTGATTTAGGCCTACAGTTTTTTTTTTTTTTCTTTTAAGAATCTAAGTATTTTTGACTCTATTTCGTGAAAGTATGAACCTTAAAATGCCTGCAAACATTTTATGATATTCGCCTGCTTTTATATTCAGAACATAAAATATTATTTCTGTAAGTATATCATGTTAGATTTTCTGCTAATCAAAAGAACTTGAAAATTGAGAGAATTCCGGCATGTCCTTTCACCTGGCAATTACTCAAGATTTCTGAAAGATACCATATTTACTTTAAAATTACCGTTTAAACTTCAGATTTCTAAAAGAATTAGCATTTTAAATTTCGTACGATAATGTGCTCCTTATGTCAGATTTGAAGTCTCAATGCTTGTTGTGATTACATGCCCATTTCTTTCTACTAGATCTTTGCGTTTTGAGTTGTCATATTCACAGACAAAAAAGGAGACATCATTCAGAATTACGTTTTTTGATCTGTTAGAAAGCTAAAGAGCACAAAATCACTCGAATGTGCGCGTTAGATTAGACTTGCAGCGCCAATTTCTACCGTGTTTTCTTAGTTGTGGTTGTATTTCGATTTCTGTTTTCTATCCCTTTGCGTTTTGGATTATCCTATTCATAGACAGGAAAGGAGAAAAAGTTTCAAAATTGTGTTTTCATGGGAAATCTGAAGCTTGAGGAGTCATCAAAGTATCTAGAATTTTTTTTCTGCTTGGAAAAATTTGGTTAAAAGTGCATTGTACAACTTTCAAAAAAATTAACCTTAAATGCTTAATTTTGTACTCTCTAACAACGGCGCCCATGTTCTTCATATTTCATTATAAAAAATTGAGTTAGTAATGGATATAATTCTGATTCGATGTTCTAATTGAAGCAATTGGTTCAATCGCCTAAGGCCAGCCCTATTTTCTGCAAGTACCCATCAGAGTTCCCAAATTCTATCTAATAATCTGTCAGATATATTATTGTAATGGTTTCGAAATCAAGCCATCAATGCCGCAAATAGATTTCCAAATGAAAAAATCTGGGGAGCAGATTTTTGTACCATATATCAAAACTGAAAAAGAAAAAAGAAAAAAACTTGTTCCTGCGCTTTCTGAAAGAACAGTGGGATGCATAAAACCACGTTCTAAACATTCTCAAAATGTACATTTTGGACAGAAAATCGCAGTATGTAAGCTTTAATTGCTGAAGTCGTCGACGGATTGTTTATTTACTTATGTCTTTCTGTAATGCATTAAAAAGTTAGATGCACATTTACACAGTCCTGTCAACAAAATAAGCGACTTCATTGTTTCTTTATTTAGCATTTTGTTGGCTCGTTTCTTGACAATTGAGGCTGCTTGTTCATACTAGAAAAAAACACATAAAAATATATTTTTCTATTTTTTAATAGTTATGGCTGCTGTGAGAGGGCGTATTTTTCAGAAAGAAGTAAAGTGAAGTGAAGAATCTGAACCAGCAATATAAGCGTTCATGATTCCAGTATTTCTGATGTTTCAACTTAATTTTCTGTTCGAGTTACGGTTCAAAATTGAGTTTCCATTTTAATTCTCGCTGTTCCTACGGTTCATCCTCTAGTAGTTTACGACAAATCACAATTCCAAATGTTCCCGGAACCAACTACTTTTGCTTCCAGAATATAATCAACCAATGTGATCATGATTCGAAAGTTCTTCTTTCCTAGATGACCAACTGCTGTTACCTTCATTTGTTAACTTGCCTTTTTAACTAAAGTTTTTCTTTCCTGGTAGACCAACTGCTATTATCTTCATTTGTTAACATGTCATTTTAAATAAGGTCATTATTTTCTGGTTGACTATCTGCAATTATCTTCATTTGTTAACTTGTCCTTTTAACAAAAGTTTTCTTTCCTGGTTGACCATCTACTTATCTTCATTTGTTAACTTTTCCACTTAAATAAAATTATTCTTTTCTGGTTGACCAACTGCTGTTAACTTCATTTGTTAACTTGCCCTTTTAACTAAAGTTTTTCTTTCCTGGTAGACCATCTGCTATTATCTTCATTTGTTAACTTGTCATTTTAAATAAAGTCATTATTTTCTGGTTGACTATCTGCAATTATCTTCATTTGTTAACTTGTCCTTTTAACAAAACTTTTCTTTCCTGGTTGACCATCTACTTATCTTCATTTGTTAACTTTTCCATTTAAATAAAATTATTCTTTTCTGGTTGACCAACTGCTGTTACCTTCATTTGTTAACTTGCCCTTTTAACTAAAGTTTTTCTTTCCTGGTAGACCATCTGCTATTATCTTAATTTGTTAACTTGTCCTTTTAAATAAAGTTTTTCTTTCCTGGTTGACCATCTGCTATTATCTTCATTTGTTAATTTGTCATTTTAAATAAAGTTATTCTTTTCTGGTTGATTATCTGCTATTACCTTCATTTGTTAACTTGCCCCCTAAACTATCGTTATTTATTTTTAAAGGAATTTATTACTTATTCCGAGGTATTCATGCACAGAAATGTTAGTGGAGATTGGGCACTAGTATCAAATACGACCCAATCCACACACTTAGTAATTGAATAAAAAGAAATCCTGAAAAATGTGCTGATTTGCTATGAATGAGGGGAAGAATCAGCCGAACCATTGTGTACAACCAATATTTTTCCACTTTTTGAGACCAGTTCTATTTCTTCACAGTTTCTGTAAGATCTACCCTAATGAACCGGGACATTCCGAACAGAGAAGTAACGGATTCTGTGTTCCGTTACTATAAAGAAAAAAAAATCGGGAAAAGTAATGAAAAAAGGAAACGAGATCGAAGAAAAGTTGGGAGACCTAGAAAAACCCGTGGGTGGGCACTGAAAATCAATGCCCGCTCCGGGAGTGGATTTGTTCTGGAAATGTCGAGTCAGTATAAGAAAGTATTTCCAAAGAGATGATGTATCCATCATGTGGACTGTGTGTAGATGGATACTCACTCCCCCTATTCATCATTCCAGCGTCTCCATCCGTCATTCCGAGCGCCTGATTCGGGAATTTAGAATAGCGATGCACAAGAAAAGATTGGATATTTTTTTGTGATTTGGTCTCAAAGGATTGGACTGGATTTTTACCATTGTTATAGGGCACGGATTTATTTTATTTGAAATATCTTTTACTTGGTTTTACATAGAAATGTTATATTTAATCAGAATGAGTATTTTTAGAAAGGAGGGATTTACACGTCTTGTTAATTATCCAATAGGGAAATGGTTAGAAAAAACTGTTTTTCACTGCTGTGTTTTTGTCTTTAAAAAGTGCAGTATTGTCTAACACACTTATAAAAGCAGTGATATCCAGTTGTTTAATAAGCATTTATGGCAAATTTATTAAAATTAAAAAGAAGTTAGTAAAACAACCTTGAAATAAAAATAAATGAATAATTATAATTTCATAACGAAAAAGGAATGGTTGATCATAATGGATTTGACTGGAATTTTGCTATTGTTTATTACATTTGAAATTTATTTGTCTCGGTTTTACATACAAAAATATTACATTTAATTAGTTTTGGGTAAAAAAAATTCACCTCCTCTTTATTCTCCAATAAATAAATGATTAAATATAATACAGTTTATTGCTACGTTTTTGCTTCTAAAAAGAGCAGTGCTGTCGAACACACATAAAAAAAACCCAATTCTGTCTAGTTGTTTAATGAGCATTTATGACAAATTGATTAAAATCAAAAAGAAGGTAACAAAATATATTTCAAGTAAAAATAAATGAATAATTATAATTTCATGGAGAATATGGATTGATTGATCTCAAAGAACTAAACTATGTTTTTATCAATGTGGCAGAGAATGGATTTATTATAGTGAAAATTTCTTTTTCTTTGTTTTTATATAGAAAAACCTAATAGTTAATTAGTTGGAGGTAAAAAAATTACACCTCTATACTCTCCAACAGGCAAATAGTTAGATTAAAATTGTTTACTGTTGTGTTTTTGCTTCGAAAAAATACAGTTCTGTCGAAAACAGATAAAAAAAACAATGTATGTAGTTATTTGATTTAGGTAAATTGATTAAAATTAAAAAGATGGTAGCAAACCCATTTTGAAACAAAAATAAATTAATATTTGTAACATCACTGCAAATGCAGATAATCAACAATTGGAAAGTTTAAAAATTCTCATTTCACAAATTAAATAATAATGCACAGAAAAATATTATTTCTGTTTTGAGATTTAATCTCAAAGGATTAAGCAAAAATTTTATTAGTATATCCGGAAACGGATAATTTTATTCGAAATATTTTCTTTCGGATTTGATTTTGTACTAACAAATATTTAATTAAAGTGCGTTCATTTTAGTTTTGGGATAAAAAAAACTTATTGCCATTCAAAACAATTTTACAGGAAAAAAAAGCTTTCTTTTGCAGATTCAGCTGTTAAAATCGTTTCTTTTGCATCATTCAGACGATTTAAAAAAATATTTAAAACTGTTTATTGCTTTGACAAGAAACTATTTGATTTTTTTTGGGGGGGAGGGGGGGTTGTGCTATAAAACGAAAATAAATTAAACAGTAGTAAGTACTCTTTAGCGTTAGAAGTATTAAAAAAATCTAGTTAAATATAAAATTCCCAGGATTAAAAAATATATTTCTTCTAAATAAGGCTGACGTTTTTAAAAAAACTGTTTACAGTTATTTATTTTCGATCCCGAGGAAAACGCTATCTAATACATATATTAATGACTTGGTTTAAGAGTACTTCTGGCAAATCGTGAAAATTCATTTAAAAAAAATCCGACATTTTAAGATAAAAGAAAATCAAAAATCTTAATCACGGTACGATATGAGTAATACGGATAATAAAGATCAGAGGATTCCTGGATTAAGAAATAAATATAAAAAGCAAATTATTGGAAATTCATGTACAAAAATGCATATTAATTGATCTCCGATCTTGTTGACGAATTTTACAACAGAAGTGAAGAAAATACAACGATTAAAGCGATATTTTAACAAGATCTGAGATAAGAAAACCTTCTAGAAAATTCCATACCCTGTAAGAATCCTATAAAAGGCCAGCGCTTTCACAAGGAGTAGAATTATCTGCTTTGCAGTGCTAATCAAATTGAGTCCTCCAATTGTTTGTTTTGAGCTGTTTCCTATTTGGCGATTTATGGTGCTTTTATTAAAATTCAATTTTTATTACTTAATCAAATTATTTAAACAATAATTTTTTCACGAAACTATTTCGTATATTACCTAATAAAAGTGCTAATTCTTCTCTTTCCATAAAAATAGGAAGCCTAAGGCTGGACCATGAAAGCCATGAAGTACTTAAATCTTTATTTTCAGAGTCCTGCACATCTATCTAAGTTATTGTGGTTTTTAATTAATAGATTTGCTTCCATTTGAATGTACAGATTGATAGAAGATTAACCTATCCACAGATTTCTTTCAAATTTTGAAACGAATCTGCATTTTAAATGCCAAAACTGTTTACTTACCAAATTTTACCTATCTTGCTTTTCGCTTTTTGTAATTATCATGCCTGATTTCACTCAGACAAAGATAGGATTCCGCTCAAAATTTGATATATTAAAATTTTGATGTAAAGGCCAAATGTGAAATTTCATGCATTTAATTCAAAGTCTTGTTTTTAGTTATCGTATAAATAGAAATTACTTAAATTATGAGAATCGATTTTCCTTACTATTGAAATAATTCTTTTTGATATACTTCATATACAAGAAACTAAAAACTTCAAGACTGTCTAAAAAGAACGGTGTCGATCTGAAAATAAAAGTAAATAATTTACAAAAAAGATCAGATTTTTTTTTTTTTTTTTTTTTTTTTTTTTTACTTTTCTTATGCAGGAAAGTTGCTTATTTAAAAAAAATGGTGCTTTAAGTGCTTCAAAATAACTCCTTTACATAGCAACAAAATGCCACTTTTTTCCCCCTCCCTTAAAAAAAAAATCCCCACTTTTGACTAATTAGTTAAACGGCTACGCCCAAAGTATAATTCGACACTTTTTAAGACAGTTTTTTCTTAGTTTGAAAAGGCGATAATAAGGAGATTTTTAATTAATTTTCTTATACATGGAATCAATCAATGCCATCTTATAAATATCGAAAAACTTAAGAAGGTGAAAAAAAAATGTAAACCTGTAAAAATTGTGTCCGTTTTATTTCGTGTTAACAACTCAGCCATTAGCTTTTTTTTTAAGTATTAAAGTTAAAAATGATCTTTCTTTTAATCTGTTGTCACTAGTAACATTCCTTAATTTATTTTGATAAAAATTTTCGCATATTAAGAAATGAAATTGTGATTAAAATTTTGTTTTGCGTCTTTATAATCTGAGTTCATACAAAACTACTGCTGTTATTGAAGTCAGGTTTATCATTTGATTGTTTTCCGTGTGATTTCATATCTTTATGAAATAATAATGCATTGAAAATTTATCAGTTGGCGTTATTAAATTCAAAATTCACTGTTTTAACGGCAAATTAGGAATTTCTTAACTAATTCAGATTAAATTTGAAAATGAAGAGATTGGCGATTATTATTGAAAGATTACTAAGAAGAAAACAAATATTTTTTTGTAATATTAATGCCTAGAAATTCTACAAAAATTAAAAACTGAAAACAAAGTTTCAATTTTATTCTGAAAATATAATTTCTGGAATTATTTCATTTAATAGTAAAACTTCAGTTTATTTCTCTAAAAAAAAGTGTTTAAACTCTGTAGATTTTACTATGTACAAAATAAATAACACTTTTATTCGTCTCTAATTATTATAAAATTTCATGTTAACATCTTTCATAATTCTAAGAATTCCTGTTATAAGTTTTTTTCTGGGTGTTAAAAGGCAAAATTATTGAGGAAAATAGAAATGTGTAAAACTATTGTTGCATTTGAAATTTTTTTTTTTAACATTTTGTTTGGAAATTTTAATATTTGAATGGTTTTGTAAAAAATGTTGATTTTTCACTCATTTCTAATTATTATAAAATTTTGTGTGATAAACCTTTGATAATTTTAATGATTTCTGGTTTAATTTTTTCTGACGTTATGACGCAAAATTTTCGTCGAAAATTGAAATCTCTGAGACTGTTGTATAATTTATGTTTTGAATGGAAATTTTAATATTTTACTGGCGTTGTAATATATATATATATATATACACATATTACTTATTTCTAGTTATTATAAAATTCCACATCTTTGATTATTCTAATGATTTATGTTTTAAATTTTTATAAAGCAAAGTTTTTAAATTTTTTAAAAGCAAATTATTATAAAGCAAAATTCTTGTAAAAAATTGAAATCTGCGAAACTGTTGTTAAATTTGAAAATTTCATATTTTGGATCAAAATGTATGATATATGTCTGTGTTTGAAAAACTGACTTAAATTAGTTCAAAAAAAAGTTTTCCAAAACAAAAATCAAGTACTTTTATTTAAAATAATTATCCAAATAAGGAGTAATTGAATTGCAAAAACAATAAAGAAAAGATAAGAAATTAATATATATCACTTTTCCTTAGCTTCATTAATCCGTGGTTTAAGGTTAGTTTCATTACAATAATGAAACAATCTAATTCGAAACATCAGAAAGGCTATTCCCGAACGGATTGCCCAAATCTTTAGCAAGGTCAATTGACGATATTTTTTTTCTTTTGCAAATTCTTGCTGAATCTTTTCAGCCCCGCTATCAGAATTAATTTGCATGAAGTCTCTTTACGAGGTCAAATATCTGATGGAATTGGGTTTCAGATCAAGAACTCGCTGGTTCAGAAACCGAAACTACACCAACAGGCTACAATGGCTCGGAATTTTCTTCCAAAATTCAATTAAAAACTAATTTAAGAAGGGAAGATTGAATTTAATCTGAAATTTAGGAAATAAACATTTGAAATGAAAAAGAGAATAAAAATATTTCCCACTTTTTGAACCTTTTTCAGGTAAAATTTTAAAAAAAATCAAAGATTCTTAAGATGCGTTTTCGTTGCTTATTATTATATATAATACTCTATCTCTATTAATCTTTACTAATAATAAAACAGAAAGTATGTGTATACGGCTTCTAATTATTGATCCTCAACAGGGCATCCGATATTATTTATAACTACCAAATTTGTTAAAACATACGCTGAAGGGAGAATATGTGTATTTTGGAATTATTACCGTTTGAATATTCTGATTAGAATTTTAATTAATTAAATATTTAACGAGGTTTCGATATTATTTTGAGATAACTTCCTGAAATTTTACTTTCCAAAATATAATATTTACATCGGTTTAAAATTTTAAAAGTATCCTTTTAATTATATCAATAAAGCTTAGTTAATTAAATTAATTGATATAATTAATTACATTTTAATAAATTAAATATTTAACGATATTTGCCATTATTTTGTAATTACTTCCAAAAACATTATTGAACAAAAATAATTTTTAAAATGTTATAAAATTCAAAATGTCTCTTTTTAATTATATCAATTAATTTTAATCAATTAAATTTAATTAATTAAAATTAATTGATATAATTAAATATTTAACAATATTTCTCGATAATTAATTTTCCAAAATTTTATTGCAAAATATTTTTATATCGTATTTTTTACATCTTATTAAAATTCAATAAATTTTCTCTTTAATTATATCAATTTATTTGTTGTGTATTTTTTTACAAAATTTTCATATATATTTTTTTAATTTGCATAATTTTAATTTACTTTTATTGTTAAATGAAACTAAAACTTTCATTGTTACATCAAACATTGAATCAGACGATTTTTTTTTTCTGTTATTGAATGAAAAGAAAAAATATGTTTAATATCAATGTAGTTTATATAAAGAATAAGAATGTGAAGACGATATATGTTTATTTAGAAGAAAAATTACCAGAGAGCAGCGTTTTAATGGTATTATGATGTCACGTAATTTTTCTCCATTAGGAAAGCCCATTTACATATTAATAGAATAGCAGAAATCCTTTCAAAATAAGATATCTTAAATTTCTATCATACTTGGATGCTTTAAAAAAAATATGAGAGAAGCATAAATATAAATTTATGCAATAAGCGATTTAATTGGAAAAAAGTAAAATTTTCGGTGAAACAGCTGCTAGCCAAATAAGCGGCTAAAATTCAATAGCTGCGAATGCCATCTACAAAGGAATGGATTAAAACGTATTAAAAGTTTCAGCAATATTTTGAGCGAGAAGTTCGAAATTCCAAACGCCGTGAGCTCCTCAAAAATCTTTCAAACAAACCAATAGAAACTGAAGGATCTAAATATGACATTTACTTTTATGAAGCCTTCCGATACTCTAAAGGAGCAAGCAGCATGAAAACTTTAGGCCATTAAAATTACTGCATCTCGCAAAATGCACATTCAAGAAGAATCTCACTCTGATAAAATTCCGGAAAATTGATACCCATGCCTAGTAGGATTATTGAAAAGACTACTATCCGCTGCAAGAGAGCAAACATTTCATCCTGGAGCAGTCATTTTTACTTTTATACTAGCAGAGTATTTCAAAGAAAACCATTCCAAGAAAATTTCTCATAAGTCTATGCTCATAAAATCATGGATTTTATCTCTTTTCCAAATCAAAAGGAATAAAAGGCGCCCTTTCATGTGTATACATTTTATCAGTAAAATCTTTTCCTTGCGAAGATGGAATTCGAAGGAAGGTTTTTTTTTTTTTTTTCTCCCGGAAAAAGGAATAGCATTTATTTATTTACAGCCTTCCTATCAAACAGCATGGAACTTTAGAGACCAGGGAATAAAGGTTGAATGATTCCCAAAAGGTATAGAATAAACGAGAAAGAGGGGAAATGACCCAAAGTATATGAACTTATTGATTTGAATTCAAATTTGTAACCAATTCAGTTCTAGTTGTTGTAAATATAGTGGTAAATGAAATAAAATAATTGTTGTAACAATATTCAAATCAATGCATGTGATGATGAAGCACAAGGCCATAGGTGACGGATTAGCTTAGATTCGTAATATGATTTGGAACACCTTTGAAAACCAGTGCTATCTAATAATAACATAATTAAAAAATAAATTAAATAATAAATATTTTATTTTATTGAAAAAGTGAGACTTTCATATTGCTTTCATTAGTTATTTAATTAATGCAATAATTCTTTCTTTAAAATTTCTAAACCAAAATCTTTAATATTTTTCAATAATTAAATCAACCATAAAATAAATAATTTAATTAAATAATTAAATCAACCATATTGCTTTCATTAGTTATTTAATTAAAGCAATTATTGCTTCTCTAAAACTTTTTAACTAAAATCTCTTTTTATTTTGGTACAGATATAACATATAATTAATATAATCTTCCATTTATTAAATTTTGCCAAATTGCTTTAAAGCAATTTGAATAAGAGGCGAAATTGGTGGCAACGTGAATTAATTGCATCATCTTTGCAGTATTAGCAACATTTAGCTGAATAATAAATATTTTTAAAAAAATAACAATATAAAAAAATATTTTATTTAGTCGAAAAAATGAGCCTCATTCGAATAAATAAATTAACTGTATTGATTATCTTAAAAATTTACTGGACAATTTATTCATTTTTTATATGAAAGCTCAAGTTATTAAACAGTCACTAAAGAATTCTATATCAATGTTATAACAAATTTTTAAAAAATTTTATTTACTTGAAAAAGTGAGTCTCATTCAAATAAATAAATCAAATATATTGTTTTCATTAGCTATATTAAAATATTTACTGAACAATTAATTCATTTTTATTTAAATGCGCCAGCTGTTCGATAGCCAGTAAGGAATTCTATATCAACAACATTATAACAAACAAAAATTATAACTTATTTCCACTGTCAGCATTGATTTAGAGATACTAATTTTTCCCAAATAAAAATCTAACTTTCACTCTGTGGAACAAAATGGCTCTGATTATCTGAGCTGACATTTAAATTATCACTAGGAAACTTCAGTTAATTATATAACTTCATTCAAAATGACACTTCTTAGGAGGAAAATTCTATCGACATTCTTGCAAGACTGTCGACCTTTGACATTCATTGTATTTACTCTCTCTCTCTCTCTCTCTGAACTTAAATGAAAATATTTTTCAAAGAATAGCATTAACAAAACTTGAGAAACAGCCTTTCATTTTGTACCACAGTTCTCTGATGGATTTTGACGTTTATCTTAGCTTATCATAACAGTTTATTGCAGAGAATTAAATATGCCAAGGTTATTACTGGGAAAAGCAAACGATATTTTAAATGAAAGATACATTATCTTAACAGAGAAAATATCGTCTGCATTTTTCATGAAACCTTTACTGAAAAGGAAGTTAAATTTAATGAATACTGATGCCATCTCCGAAATTTTATACTTTCGGGACGACATCAAAGAAAGCAATTAAATAAAAATAAAATTATAAACTTTGCTGTGTGTTGTCTTTTTAAAGAAAGGATGCGTAATAAATGTCGATACATTTCTTGAAAAGCAGTGATTTAACGAGAAAGTGAAACTAATTACTGTGTAGGTTTACCTTTTATGTCTTTATTTGTCTTCTGCTTATTAAAAAGTAACAAGAAAATGTTGGCATCAAAGAATTCAATATAATTCTTGCGTTTCATTTAAAAGCTAAATTCGTTTACTTATCATATTACAAATTGTTGTTTACAATAACAAGTCAGACATAGTCTACGCTATGTCGGTTGCTATAGAAACAAGATTTGAAATATTTACGCAGAACTCAATACGCGGCGAGGATTTTTATCTGTCGCAAATATATCAAAGGTTTTGAATTCTTTAAATTTTATGACTTTATGATCACGCACGTTTTTGCTGTGCAAGTTGTTAGTATTTAATTTTAAAAGATTCAGATAATCATTACCACATTTACTCAGACATGATAAGGAAAATTTTGACCACTTTGTTGGTCAAAAAAAAAAAAGCAGAAATACCTTATTGAATTCGAGATAGAAATTAATATATGAGTGGTAGTGGGAGGAAGGATCTTAAGAGGAACTTCAAGGAAAATAATGATAACATGCATTAAAGGTATCAAATTCTTCAACTTTCACGATAGCAAAAGAACACGCAAATTTGCAAAAGTTCCTGTCTTATGCAGGCTATTTGCTTTGAATTTAATATGAGACAAAGTAACACTGACATAATAAAAAGGACTTCCAAGCAAATAATTAGTACTTCAAGTTAAAGTTAGCTTTAATATATTGGTGAGTGATGGTTGCCTACATGGAGGACTTTCAAGGGAAATTGGGTCACATTTGTGTAGGTAATCAATGCATAGGCCAATAGAACTCACTAGCATAAGCAAAATGCTCATATAATCGGCATTGTAATCACGTAATGCAGAGTTTTAAATTAAGATGATTGACTTACGTCTTCCCTGCTCTGTGGCGGAGGAGTGGGCTCCATCCATTGCTTGATGTTTTCCTCCAGGTACTGCTGTGCCTGCTGTACCACCGGAACCGGTATGCCGGTACCTCCACTGCCCGTCGCACTTGTCGAAGTGCTCGCAGATGACGTCGGAGGACCCACACGGTTCGGCCGTGACATCCTGTAAACGAGAAAATAAAATTTTCAGTATGCACTTCCCACAAATTATTTAGATACAATTTACCACGCTTTGCCATGATTAGATGCCATCATTTATTTACCTTTTATATATTCATTGTATAATACATAGACTTAGCAAATGAATCAAGAATAAGTACAATATTAAGGATGCTTAAAGATACTGAGTTCCAAGAAAGTATGAATTCTTCCAATCAAATATTATGTATACAATTGGGGGGGGGGGACTTTCCTTTATAAAACCCACATCTTACTATGGGGAGAATGCTTTATCTTAATGCATTCAATATATATCAAACCCATAAATACTATTGTATTTAAAAAGAAAAGCATTTCTTGCTTAGAACCCTTCGATAAAGAATTGCTGGATCAAATTTAAAGTCATAAGGGGCTTACGATAATTTTTTGCTTGGATTTTGAACTGGTATGGTAATAAAAGTTAAGAAATTATTCAGATGTAATTGTTGTCTTCTATTGCTCAGAATATCAAGTGTTGAAGTTTAAAATAGAGTAAGTCCATGAGTTAGTTTAAAGTGCATTCCTTTTCTGAGTTAGTTTTAATAAACACTAATTGGATTTATTAGAAAACTAAGTAATTTTCTTCGTATTATCAAATTCATAAATCATTAACAAAAAATGTACACAAAAATGGCAGTGTTCTCTCCTACATTCTTTCATATACTAAGCTAATAAATCTGGATTTTATCCCTAGACGAAACTAGCGAAGCAACTCGTGTACAGATTTTGGACGCGCGCCTTGTCCAAAATTTGATTCAGACATTCAGTTTAGATTAAAATATAAAGTAACAAGTTTCATTCATCTGAATAGTTAGTATTTTCGAGTTATCGCTTTCATATACACGCATGTATATAGACCAACAGGCGGTGAACTTTTGGCGGATTGCGGCCAAAATTTGAGGAAGATTTACAATATCGGGAGTTCGGGTTATGTGCCCACGTGAATATAGCAGGTGAAGAAAAGTTATCGCTTTCAAACCAGCATAAATACATATTCATAGGCGATCAATATTTGAAAGATTGGGACTTAAATTTGGTAGAGATCCACAACAGCGGGAGTTTGCGTTATGTGCCCACGTGAATATGAGCAGATGAACTAAAGTTAACACCTTTAAGTTAAAGATTGGAACCTAAATTTGATATAGATCTACAATATCTAGTTTAGGTTATGCGCCCCACTTGGATAAGAGCAGATGAACTAAAGTTAATCGCCTTCACGTGAAAGATTAAGACCTGAATTCGATATAGATCCACAATATAGAGAAGTTATGTGTCTACGTGGATGACAGCAGATGAGCAAATGTTATTGCCTTCACGCACAAGCATGAATAAAGATTGACAGGGATCAACATTTGTCGGATTGAGACCGTCAAATGTTGTAAATGTCCTATTTTGTAAATTTGATACAAATCTACAATATCAGGAGTTTAGGTTATGTTCCCACGTGAATATGAGCAGATGAACAATCTTCTTGTTCGTGGATTCCTTCCAAAATTTTATAAATATAAGCTATTTTTAAGTAAACCTCACAAACCAAATTTCTTCGAAATCGATGATTTTTCGAATAATGCTCTTAAAAATCGACAGATTCGACAGACTGAAATCTGAATCTTGAAGATTCGTCAATATATTCAAATCGAATTTTTTAACGATTGCTACACTTTTTCCTCGCTTACGAGAAAGCAAGTAAAAGAAGATATAATAATTTAACCAGAAGCAGATTATGACAAACGAAACGCTGCAAATAACTGGGTATTATCCTCTTAAGCTCTTCAGTTTGAACAACTTCATTAAAGACTCATCTCTATATAATGCGTCCCGAATATTTCATTATCACCCGAAGACTAAGAACTTTTTAATTAATAGGTCAAGCTGGATGGAAATAAGCACTGCATAAATCATTTTACGTTACTAATTTATCACTTAAATGAATTCTATCCAGTCTGGAATTTGTGATTAATGGTGGACACATTGTTAATGATATGCTTTAAATTCGCTATTTTTAGAATACATTAAGTGAAATATTAGGGAAAGCTGGATACTTCGAGCGCCAAACGTATTTTTCGTATTAGTTATATAAGTGTATTTTTAAACACTACTAGAAATTGGATAATTAATTTAACTTTGAAAAAAAAAACTCCGCGGAAATATTTTTAAATGAAACTAATGCGGTTGTTAATTCGCTGTATTATCTAGAAAAATGGTATCTTTAAAAGCATGAATCATTTTTAAAAATTGCGATCAAAAGAGTAATTATTCATTTCGATCAATTCAACATGCTCAAGAATATGGAGAAATTTATTCACTTTTTATTAGCATTTTTCTTCAATTATAAAGTTTTTATGAAGATATAATGAATTATATTAAGCTATATCGAAAAATAAACGAAGATTATAATTTGATTTTGAAAATAATTTTGAATAATTGTGCTAGATTTGCTTGTATATATATTGTTTCATTGACTTTTGCTTACAAGATATTAAACGGTTAAAAAATAAAGCTTTCTTTTATATTTTAAATTTTAAAGGTTTTTTCACTCACAAAGAATTTTTCACGAGATTTTGTTTTTTTATTTTGCAAGGAAAATTATAAAAGAAAAAAGGTGGTTAATGAGAAATTTTGAAAAATCCAATTCTACTTTTTACCACAAAATTTTAAGAGGTGCATCTGCTATCGTACTAAGCCAATTCTTGGAAATAATTATACTATAAATCGGTTTATTTATTTGTAACAAAAATCCTTTCATCTAATATCGATTTAATTGTATTTAAATATACAAAATTTCTTTATTTGAAATATATTTAACATATTTTCTATAGAAAGTTAATTTTGATTAACGGAATTTTGCCATGTCAGCAATGAGTTAATGACATAACCACTGAATTCTACAAAGGTTTAATCCATTTTAGTAACCAGCTGTGGTAGTCTCCCCAAAACTGTCTAGCATACTCTCGAATAAATATGAATTTGTGTTTTAGACGCGCTTTTTCCCATCGAATAAAACCAATATTTGACAAAAAAAGATGAATGGTTACCAATAGCTAGCAACAGGTCTACATGTGCCAACCGCTTATTAATAAGAATTTACTAGCAACAGGTCTACATGTGGCAACTGCGCATTAATAAGAATTTATTAGCAACATGTCTACATGTGCCAACCGCTCATTAGTAAGAATTTACTAGCAACAAGTCTACATGTACCAACCATTCATTAATAAGAATTTACTAGCCACATGTCTACATGTGGCAACTGTACATTAATAAGAATTTACTAGCAACAGGTCTAAAAGTGCCAATCGCTCATTAATAAGAATTTACTTCTGTAAATATCTATGATGCTATGCTCACCAGAAGTAGATGTAAGCAAAATCGTTGTTAATCTTCAAGCCACAGGTTCCCGTAAACTGATCTTGGAGAATACAAAAATAATTCATTTGTTAAAATTAATCAGTGTTCCTTTCAGACATAGTCACTCTAAAATTATGCGACATTAAATAGATCATGTATTTACAAGAGTAATATTTCACTAGAGATAGTTTATTTTAATTGTTACATTTTAGTTCAATTTTTTTCGCAAATTGTTATTTTTAGGCAATTTGGGCAAACTGAATATAAATCATGAATTGTTATAATTTTTTGTCGTTGTTATTGATTATGTATCTTGTTTCGAACATGTGGGTTTGGAATTGTTTTGAATAAAGTCAGGAATGAAAGTCGCCAATTCTTCCTTCGCCAATATCCATTAAACAAACGTAGGGTATTTTGATTATTGACAAATCTAAAATATACTATTTCTTTGCAGTTGGATCTGTGGTTAATCGGAAACTGAAACTCGTGAACTTAGGATATATTGATTATTGACAAATCTAAAATATACTATATCGTAGCAGTTGGATCTATGGTTAATCGGAAACTGAAACTTATGATCATGTTTTTCTAAAATTTCACTAAAAAAATCAAAAATATGTTAAGTTCACACTTAGGTCTTGAGCTCTGAAATCCATTTTCGAAACTTAAACGCAGCGGCAACTTTAATAATCAATGGAGTGTCTAGGTTTACCGGATTATGTCATATCATTGACTCTCCGACCCGCCCGAAAGCACACGAAAAAAGAAAGCTGAATGACCGGACCGCCGCAACAGCAACATTGGCGGGAACTGTGGTTGAGTCCATAAGAAGAACGTCCCATCACCGATAGGAGAAGCCAAATCCATCACCTATTTGTATACCCTCCAGAGTAGTGAGATTCAACCACCATACCGGATGCATCTCATCCTCATTTCGAGATGCCCTCCCCCGTTAGTGTGGTTTAACGAACTAAGTATTAACTACTGAAACCAATAAAAGCGCAGTCTGAAAATATCGAATTAAGTATTTTAATTTCAAAAATGGTATTAAATATGGTAACAATATCAAATACAAAGAAAGGATGTCAGATGACAAGGATACAAAGAAAGGATCATCACTGATTTAGCACAAAAGAGTGTATTCACACATTGATATTTAGATTAAAACAAATATACCCACCCGTTTGGTCTTCAATTATAAAAACTTACATTTATTAGAAGCGCAATTTTTATAAATCAATTAAAATTTTAATCATCCGTCATATTGTGCAGTATTATATTAACAGTCTGATAGATAATGTAGAACCCTAATTTTTCAAATGAATTGAGATCAAACATCCGAAACGTGTAACCAAATATCAAAATGAGTGGATAATTGATCAAAAAATATTTTTATAAATAACTTGAAAATTGCTTAAAATATATAAATTTCGTTTATAATATAATAAATAACTGCAAAAGCAATGTTGTTTATATTTCGTACTATGACGGCGATTTTAATCTGGTAATGTTTTCAGCAATTTGGCAATAAGATTGGGGCCAAATGCTTATTTGGGAAATATACGAACCCGCAAGATTTGGCGAAGATTGGTTTTCGAGACGAGGGGAAAATTCCAGAAAGTTCGATAGCTCATTTTGTCAAATTATAAAAATAAGACAACTGCTCCGGCAAAACAAAGTTTTGTTTGGTTTAGTCATATTAACTCCCCGTTGTAAAGCAATACTAGGGCTATTTTGGGACGGACCTCGAAATTTTGAGCCACGGTCAGATGACGAGGACGACACCTGAGCTGGTACCACCATCTGCACACCACACCAGTGGGAGGACGTTTGGTCAGGACGGATTTAACGTGCAACAGACCCCCTTACATGACGGTTCTTCGGTGGAATCAGGTCTCGAACCTGAAATCCTGCTCATGAGCCAGAGAACTTATCACGAGGCCATCGTGCCCTCCGGCAAAACAAAGCAGCAAAGTTGACAGAGCTATAGAATGCGATATAGCCAGTGAGCTCCGCGATATCAACAGTGAACTCATTGTATAGTAAAAAATTTTTTGAGATTGAGTTTAGAATTATGCAAATGTACTTCTCCACATATTTGAAGCACATTTGAAGAAGAGATAGTAATCGCCAAAATAATTCAAACTCGAGATTTTGACAAATTTTTACGTGTTAGACTTCCCTGAGTTCGAAAAATACATTTTTAGAAAATGTCTGCCTGCCCGTGACAAAGATAACTAGAAAACGCTTTAAAATCTTCTATTTACTGCATGCGGTCTTCAAATCAAACTTCCAGATTTCTATCAAATTTTGAGTAAAAGTTCGTCTGTTCGGTTATTTTGATTTAAATTAATACAAAAATTACAAAAAAGGGCTAATTAGATAAAATTCGGTACACAGATTTAAAATATATAGTGCAGACACCTGTCAAATTTTGAGCCAAATCCATCAACAGGTTTATTGTCTGTCGATCTGTATTTTCAGAACCATGTAAACGTGATTATTCAAAAAAGGAAATGACTTAAACATATCGAATTTAGTATGGTATTTAGTGTCCACAAATGTAGTTTTGTGTCAATTTTTTGTTTCAATAGGTTGGGAAAAAAGCGTCTAAAATACAGATTCGATTTTCGAATACTATTACCCACATGTCAGGGATTGATCGTCAAATAACTCGCCAAGGATTGCATGACAGATTCAGTAAAAATGCTAAATTGTCGCCAAAAGATAATATTTCGTAACTATTGTACACCAATGCCATTTAAGACGTTTTTTTTGGGGGGGGGACATAATAAATTTATTAGAGAGCATGCTAGAAAATTTTAGGGAGACCATTCTCGCTTTTTTCTGTAAAAATTATTTATAAAATGATTTCTTTGAACCGTGGTTCATAATTTGTACCTTCTTCGCCACGTGAGAGGTGGTACATGATATAAAAAAAATTTACTTGCACATCAAAATACAATACCACAGCTTGCATCAATTATTTAGCTGCTTTCACACCTTTTCACTTAGAAAGATAATGTTCACGAATAAATAATAATTAAAAGAAAAGTGTTTCCTTTTAAGTGATTTGAGAAATGTCTGAATTAAATAACGAACTTTTAAGCAATTTCAATACTTTCTATTGTATATACTTCGCAAACGAGAAAGAAAAACCAGAAATAGAACACATTCCTTAAAATCCACTCACTATTCCTCGACACCTTTACAAAATTATCAATAAATTCTTCGTCTAAAAATAAAATAAACTTCAAAATCTCTTAAGCCACGAATGCTCCTGTGCTGTCAATAAATAAACACACAAAGAACGTGTAACTGTGCCCATATCTCTTATTTCCCGAACTGTTTCTTGTTTCATAACATGTGGAAGTGAGGTTACCAGCAATAAAATGTAAAGGCCTTTCATATAAATATTAAATTCCTTCTCGAGATGTGTCCTGACAACTGCTTATGTTTTCTCCGCAACAAGCGGCGGAACTGTCAATATTGTTGTTTTGTCACAATTGGCGGAGAGGCAATCGCGTGTCATAAATACGTTATGGGTGTCTTACTGGATTTAGGAGCATGTCCTCGGATTGAAAACCGGGACGGAGTAAGTCTTTCAAATTTTGTTCGGTTACTCGTGTTTGTCACTTGTCTTGGTTTGTCAGTTCGCCTTGTAATTTATTATTTTCAAGAAATTTTTATTAAGAATATGTTTTAACATATGTCTAAACATAAACGTTCTGTAAGTATGTTTATCTTATTGATAAAATAAGCGATGGGCTTACTGGAAAAAAGAGAATTTATGCAACAAAGTGAAAACATCTTTGTTTTAATGGAAAAGAATGTGTGTTTGTATGTGTGTATTTATTTGTGTGTGCATGTGTTATGTCAGTAGAGAGTATGAGTGAATATGTGTGTGAGAGTGATGGACAGTGTATGTGTGAATGAGCATGCGTGCTTCAGTGTGTATGTGTGTGTAAGCGCGTATTGCGTGTGTATGAGTAGTGAATGCGTGCATGTGTGTAAGAGTGAGTATATTTATTTGTCTGTACATGTGTGTGTGAGTAGCGAGAGTGTGTGTGTAAATGTACATGTATGAAAGATTGATTGAGAGTGTGTGTTTGTGAGTGAGTATGCGTGTGTGTGTGTGGGGGGGGGGTGCCTGCGCGTGTGTCAGAGTCAGTGTATTTGTTTGCGTGTGCACATGTGTATGAGTGAAAATGTGTTTGAGAGTGATTGAGAATGTGTGTATTTGTTTGTGTGGGCATGTGTGTGTGAATAGCGTAAGTAAGTATGTGATGAATGAATATGTGTCTGAGGATGATTGAGAGTTTCTGTGTGAATGAATATATGTGTCAGAGTACGTATGTGTAAGAGAGTAAATGTGTGTATGAGTGAGTATATCTGAGTGTGTGTTACTTCGAAACCATAAATTAATAACATAGCAACACATGTCCAGACTTCGGGGAGCAGGTATCGAAATCCAACATTCTTTCACATTGGATGTACATATATATGAGCAGATAGGACAACAATGAAGTATAATGTAATGGCGGTTCGTCCATTATATTAACAAAGCTACAGTACCCTCTGTAACTATTTTTAAAGTCTGCAGTTCCGCTTTCAATTTTATTTCATTGCTTCGCTACATTGAAAATTGGATTATCAATGAAAAAGAAAATAGCTATATAAACGAAGAAAGCAGAAAGATCATAAATGAACAATTAGAAGATATCAGACGAAGCTGCAGTCAAATAGCAGAAGAAAACATTCAGATTAACTCATTGCACATTAATGAGAGACACATCAGAAAGGGAAGCCTTCTCTTTTTGTATTTAACAAAGATATGTCTGGAATTTTAAAATGGCTCAAATTTTAGTATGGCACTCAGCCAACCGGTGCTGTTCCCCTTTTCACATGACACACCTTCGCCATCTTGATTCGTTTACGAGTGCAGTTACTTTTCCTCTAATTTTTGGCACCAGTTTCCTGTTGTTGCGACGAAACATGCCCGGATTATATATATATGTTGCGACTTTCAGATATCGACTATTACATAAAATGCTATTCAAATAATTAAAACTAAGCATTTTGGATTTCTTAGAAATAAAATTGCGTTTATAAAGTTATGTTTCGGTTGCATTTTCTTAAGAAATACTTTTTATAACATTGCTCATTTCTGAGTTAATGAGTCGCCACTGTTACAAATTCAAGTCAAAAATGACTTTCACTTTATTTTTGAACGTTGTTTAGACAAAGTTAGGAGTTAAGTAAAGATTTAGCTTCATGACATAATCTCCAGTCATTCTGGTGATTTTAGTCCAGAAATCCACAAGTTTTTGCATTCTCTGAGAGAAGACGATTTTTGATTGGAACAGAATTGATGAATTGTGTCTTGCACATAGCGTTTCGTAGGCAAAGGTATAACAACATGCATGAACAATGCACTTCGAAGGCAGACTCTTCAATTTAATTCAATGTCAAATATTATATGAAAAAAATCCAATTTTTCACATATCAAGCAGAACCCTTCAGCAAGCTAGCTTAGTCTAGCCATATTAATGCCATCATACTTAACATAATTATATTAATTCACATATAATAATCCCATTTGAATGAATTGCGACAGCTATTTTAAATTCTATAATTTTGAATCTCAGCAGATGATGAGGCCGACTTTTGCACTAGCACTTCCTCTCCAAACTTCCCCACCTCATCAACGGAAAAATGTCTGGTCCATGATTCCAGATTTAGTCTGCATCAGGCTTGCATACACGAAGGATCTTTCATAAAATCGGGTTTCGAAGCGCTAGCCCTGAGACCAAGATCTTATCTCTAAGCCAGAGCGGCCTTGATCCTTTCGAGAGTTATGTATTCAACATTATATCTTGATAGTCTATTTTGTCTTGTCAAACTTTATGGCTTTGACTACACTTAATCAATGCGAAAACCAATTCCGCAACCATGGCCACACTTCTTTTCACTACATTGCAAAATGGACGCATGCATGCCTAGCATCCCATTTCTCATTATTTCTACTTTTTTTTTTATATTTTAGTAATGTATGTAATTTATCTCTATATTTCCAAATAGTAAATTTAAAAACTGTCGTATAAAACAAAAGCTACTTCGAGATACTGAGCTCTAATCTTTTTAATTCAAAAGCAGTCTTCATACACACACACACATAAAAAAAAAGCAGTTTCGTTTGATTGAATGCAGATATAATAAGGCAAGCACAATTACAAGTAATAGTTTGTATACCTTTCACTATATAAATAACTCTTACAAGGTTCAAGTTAAAATTTCGCATATTTCATTTTATAAATGGAATTGTATCAAATATAATTTTACTGCATCTTAAAAAATGAATATAGTACATAAATGAATACAATACCTTTCAAGATATTTTAAACTTGGATCTATTAAATACAAAAGTAAGTTGCTATAGAGGAACAATATGATTCAATTGAACAAAATGTACCGATAAAAAGTGCTCATTAATTCATATATCTACGAATCTCATATATTCATATATCTACGAATCTCATATATTCATATATCTACGAATAAATAGTTTTTACTATTACACTGACATTTTCATATATTTGGTTTCATTAAAGAATTTTTGGTAAGACTCATTTTACTGAATCTTATAAAACTACATGGAATTATGCAAAAAGGCTTCCTTAATACAAGGTTTTTTTCCCTCCTTTCTGATACCGATTTTTCATTTCCTTATTACTGATTCACAAAGCATCTCTCATATGTACATTATGTATATCGGCATTCCAGTCCCGTATCTAAAGTCCCGTTTTTTTAAAAAAAATCATATTTCACTTAAATCTTCATTACTCGTGGCTTATTTACAGCACATAAAGGCTGAAAAACAAATTAGCACGAAAAAAAGTAAAAAAAAAAGGGGGTGGTTCAACTTCCAACTGCAACGATCCTCAGGATGCATTAATCCCCCCCCCCCCCCCCGAACCGCAATAGAGCAGCGAAAAATGACACTCCATTAAAGCATTTTAAAACCCGGCTAACATCGAAAACTCTTCGATTCCGTCTCACAGAAGGAAATGAATGAAAATCTATAACCCGATACATTCCGTGGGGGAATTTACTACCCGACGCCTTCTTTCGAGAGAGCCCCCCCCATTCCTCCGTTCCCCTCTCCCATCCATTGGACTAATACCAGAAGCGCAATTTCTTTAAAATACTCAAGACTCGTTCGATTCGACATCACACTGCCTTCACCTGCCACATTAAAATAACCTTTACCCGGCCCTTCCTCGCTTCTCTTGAACCCCCCTTTTCACTACAACACACCGTAACGGGAATCAGGTCTCGCATTTCAAGGTGGCAACGTAGTGCAGAGAGCGCGGGAAATCCCCCTCCCCTATTTCCGTGAAAATCAATACAAAGAACACAGAAGGGACAGACAAAACGCTGCACGTGAGAGGAATGTTCTTAAGAAAACCAAGCGCGCCAAACTTAGTCCAATTCGCCATTTTGATTTTCACAGCACGGAACCGTAATAAAGTGACGGTGGGTGTGGTGTATTGAATATCCATCCCCCCAATTCCATATCGTTTTTATCTTTATTTGATAAGGAAGACAAAAGAAAATTGGAAACTAATAGAATCAATATTCTAATAGAAGAGGACTTTTTTGCTCTATTGTAGAATTTTCGTTTATAATAAATAATCTTAAAACCTTATTTTTCCCAACACTGTTTATTTAAAATAAGACTTTTTTAATACTTAACCACCTCTATTACATACAGTAGTTCTATCAAACTATAAACCACTCCCCGCTTTATAAACAGAAGGAAGCGATTCTAAATACCTAGTTTAAATATTGAAATGCATGAAATTCTATGAAAAAATTAAACGTATTTATAAAAATATATGTAAAGGATAAAAGATCTATATTCTTGTGTAGATAGTCACATTTTTATGAATGACATGCGTATTACTGGGATTTCAATTAAAATATTTTAAAAAACAACCATAGATTTCATTTTCTATAGTATCCCAATTACGGCCCTGATGTTTTCACTAATTTTTCACGTAAAATTTCTGCTCACTTAGTGACATTTAAATAGCTTAGGTATGTTGCCTTCTTCTTTGGACAATTAATGACCACAAAAAAAAAACGGAGGCCTAATTTTGACACACATTTTAAGTCTATGCACAATGCTACTTGTTTGAATAAAGCAACCGTCTGACACGAACGGTTTATAACGTGCTATGAAATAGTAATACATTCTAATAAAGAATATTGTGTGCCTATTAATTCTGTATCGAAAATAGTGATTGAAATTATTTACTAAATGAATCAATAAAATCTATGACTCAGAAATCATCTTTCAAAGGCATTCTAATAACGGAACAAGAGTTATGTAATATAATTCGGTATCTATGAATACTTATAAAGCAATTTATTCATAGTCTTTACAGAAAGCGTTTACTCGAATCATTAAAAAAGTAACTTAACAGCAACAAAAAAATTCTCACATTCTACGCATTTTAATTTACAAACACATTTCGGCAAAATTAGGCATACCATTAGGCATTGTCTCTGTATTACTCAAATATTCAGTTAATTTCAATAAACTTGAAACGATATGCAGGTCTGTAACACACCTTTGGGATTGCTTAAAAACTCAACTCTAAAGTCACATATCATTTCGCATCGCCAATAACAGTCTCAATACTAAAATATATTAATCGGTAAAGTAATCAGGACGAAACGGTATTGAAACAAAATGATGGAGATATGCTGCATAATCATACAAAGGAAGTTGAGAAAAAAATGATGGTACGTTGGTACAATGAACATTTAATGACCCCAAACACATATATTAATTAACATCAAAAGAGAGCGTTGTGATGAAGTAACTGTAGGAAGTACATTTATAAATGAATCTAAAAAGGATTTGATGAAGAAATTAAAATAATCATCGACCTACTTTTAAATATATCAGGCTATAAGCTTTTAAAGGCAAAATGGAGAAGAGTTAGTTCAAGAAACATGCTGAAAATAAGAAAGAAAAGTTATTCAAGAGAAGATGAGCGTTTAAGTGCTAAAAACTTTTGTGGTAAATCCAAAGACAAAGAATTATCTTCAATAAAGAAGAAAGCGTCTTAGTAGTTATTAGAGGGCGTTAGAAATTATGCTTACGAAAGAATTGAAGTAAGATGTAACGAAGAAACAGAAGTTATCCACAATTAGTATCCGAGTCCAATCAAGGGGAAAAAATGATTTCGAGTGCGCTTGCATTATTTTACATGTATTTCTATTATACAACCATTTACAAATTCTGTAAAAGATTTAGAAAATATATATTTTTTCATTAGCAATAGGTAATAGAATAAATAGATAGAGCTTATGTCTAGCTATATACTAAAGTATATAGCTAGACATAAGCTCTATACTAAAGTATATAGCTAGACTCCATTTTAGATCCTATGTCTAGCTATACAGTGCTATAACAATCGATAAAATGTTTTAAAAATAATCATGCAGTTTACAGGTTCTACTGGTTGGTTTACATTTGTGTCGAAGTCTGGTTCTGTAAGCATATAAACCAGATAAATGTTGTTTCAATTTTATTTTTTACAAAAGCAATAATACTGATCATAGTTAGAAATATTTTAAGATTCTTTTCCGCTAGCATAATTCATTTTTTACATACATTTCTTCAGATTTGGGATGTCTTCTGGTTAATTTACGTTTATGCCGAATTCCGGTTTGTAAGCATAAAAATCAGATAAATAACTCTTGTTTGAATGTTATATTCTTTTGCAAATAATAATAATAGCTCGAAATATTTAAGGTTTTTTTATTGATTTTCGTTCGTTTGTATTATTATTATTCATATTTGAAATGTCTTGTGCACTAAAATTACATTAGCAATTATTGAAAGCTGTGAATGCAATCAAACGAAAGAGGTTAGAATGCAAATTTTTGACCGCTACACAATGGCTGGGTTAACGCTTGGTTTGGCATTTCAGGTCACACAAATTCCTCCCCCCCCCCTCAATGGATCCACATGCGCGCGGGTTCTCATTAAGGATTCATTCAGTCCATAAATAACTTTGCACAAGGAACAAGCGGAGGAAGGTTTTGTTATCTTTAATGATAATTAAAACCACTCTCGGGTGACCCTGCTTTTCGGCTTCTTCTTTATTGATTAGGCAAAAGGCGTTCTTCTGCAGCATTTAATTCTGCACGGACCGGGATTTGTCGATTTTGGTGTTCAATACACCCCCACTCCATCAGCAGGCGGCCATTGTTTGGGTCTTTTGACGTACCAGCTTATTTGGGTACGAATTAAATCGGAAAATATCTTCTCCTCAGGAGATACTACAGTATCACTACTAATAAGGCACTACAAAGATATCGATTATCGATATGTTTGATTCAAGAGCATGTGCTTTTTGATGCGCAGGTTGGAAGAATGCCATTTGTCTTCGAACAGTTATCCGTTGTCGTTTTTAACAAGTATTGAAACTAGTTCACTTCTGACATAGATAAATCTAGAATTTCTACCATGTTTAATTAATAACAGATCTCTTTCTCTCTTCAGAAAATTGCCTATAAGCATTTTATCTTTCCTCCAAACAAATGTTTGTTGTTTGTTTGAATCTAATGCTTGTTGGCTAAAGTATTATCTTAAATTGTAAATTCTTTTACAACACCTTACAGGGAAGGCATTTTGAAATAGAGTTACATAATTCGATAATGACTTTTTTAGAAATAGATACTCAACAAACTAAATTTCAAGGCTGTAAGTAGATTTGCCTGGACAGCGCAGACACAAATATATTAAATGCCTAAAAACATGTCAGAAGAATTCTGCTCATCTTCAAATGGCTGCTTCTTGATTTCTGTTAAATGCTTGACCATGAATCTATAGTTTTGTTCCTTTATACAATTTCTTCTAGAATTTCTTTAAAGTTTTATTATCATTCTTTCTGAAAATATGGTGGTAGAATTCTATTGGGTTTCGAAAAGAAGCTCTTTGGAATGCATTCCCTTCCACCTTTAGTTCTGTTTTCCTATTAATGAACAAATTTTTAGCGTTTAATTATTAACATATTTTCATCTGAAAGTATATTGAAAGATTTCTACATACGGAACAACTTATCCTCTATCCAAACCCTTTGCCTCTTAGCTCTGGCTTGATTTATCTTATAAACAATGCATTACTTATTTCATTATTACTATTTATTTCGTTGCCTGGAAACATAACGTAAAGAATGCTATGCATCTTTCTATTGAAGACTTTTGATTTTTAATCAAATAGGTTGTCTGTCAATTCTTATTTATTTCTGCTGGGACTGATTAATTAAGAGTATTCTATGCCCATGATGTTAATAAAAATTCCTCATTCAGAAGCTTGAAAAAGTTACATTGTTAAAGATTATAAATAGAATAAAGTTAATCAGAAACATTCTCTTTCATCGTTAAGTAGAGTTGTTGTTTCAATAATCTGTACCATTTTTTTACCTGTTGAAATCATTGGCTTTCATTGAAATCGTGAAAATGGTTTCTTAAATTAATGGGGTGGGTATGTTTTTCCTGGCTAAAAAAAAAGTGCTTAACGTTTTAGATTTTGTGTTTCAGGCCCTCCAATCAGACAACAAAATTAAGTTATGTGTGCATAATTTATAGTTAAATCTCACTTTAAAACTCGGCATGAGATTATCTAACTTTTAAAAAAGATGGATTAATTACATTTATAAAATAATGTATATAACAGACAAAATAGCAAACAATCTCATTATTAGATAATTATTCATAAATATTTTACGCTTAAAGACTACAGTGCGAGTTAACTTCAGTTTCCTACCGTTTTCAATTTCTACCTTTACACTATACAGCAGCAATGTGTTACTTTATCACAAATTAAATGAATAGTGATTCTCTAATTCTTCAGAACATAATAAATTTCTTTTATTTCTTAATATATATCAGTTAATGTATGAATTGTTTTGCAATATTACGAACCTGTAATATTTTTTTCCTGCGCAAGTAATTTCATAATGAGAAAGAGAGATTTACAGGTACTTTTAATGAATGTTGAATGGATGACAGGTTAATTTTCGACTTCGGCGACCATTTGTCCACAAAAAGGTTCAGAGAAATACAAAAAAGTGTGACACTATTTCCAATACTAACCAAGATCTAGGGATTCTTCTCGAAAATTCCATATCTGGTAGGAAAAACTTTATGGAAGCAAAAGGAGTTGGAGTAAGACAATCAAGAGATTATCTGCGTAGATTGCGAATGTGGCGTGAATTTTAGCTTCGGACTCCAATCGATCAGTATATTCAAATTAGCAATTTGCTTTTTATTTGTACCGTGATTTTTTTATTGGTGTTGTTCTTTGTATGCGCCGTTTCTGTGCTTTAGCTACCTGCGATACGCACTTCCTTAGGAAATAAAGCGCTACTATCCGTTATCGAGCGTTATACACTTCTTGCAATATACACTCCAGAAAAATTTTTGCAATAACATATTTTTACTTTTATAAAATATAATGAAATTATTGCACAAATTATAAAAACTTGCAACTTCCTTGTAAGCAATGATAGGAATAAAAAAATGTATACAAAATACAGAAAAATACTTATAATTTGTTAAGAAGGAATAATAACATACTATAATTTATTTGACATCAGATATTATAAAACATGTCCGTAAAACATTGATGGCCTCAGGCATTTTTTGTATGCATGCATATTGTTTTTGCATTTCATTGGGAACGTCACAGATCCTGTCTTAACGCATCCTTTGTATACAACAATGAATGACTGAAATGATACAAGGAGAACGTTACTCAAATTGCTTATCTGATAACTGAGTAACCAAGGTCACAGTTACATTAAGCAACTGCTATGTATGCAAATAAAACGTTATGCTCAAATTTTGCTTTTCTACTTTTATTTAGAAAATAACAGCCATCTTTATTTAGTGTACTGATTTTGAATCACCCTGTGCAAATAATACCAAGCTAAACAGGCAAGTACACATTTACAAGAAAATCACAATTATTTCTAATCGGTATAATAGCTTTGAATCACTTTATGTAAGTCATACCATAGCTGTTTTAAGTCAAACCAGAGAAGTGTTTGCTAAAGAAATTGCAATCCTTTGTAATCGGGGTAATGGTTTTGAATCCCCCAGAATAAACCATGTCACGTAACACATACAGACGGGTATTTCGGAGGAAAATATAGCTATTTGCAGTTTTGAATCACCCTGTTTAAATCAAACCATGCTAACCATGTAAATTGGTGTTTGCAGGGAAGTTATAGCCATTTGTGATAGTATTGAATCATCACACACAAATCATGCAAATCTTACTATGCCGACGGGTGTCGCATTCGCTTGCTACATTTACTTTTTAACACATTACCGATTTTTCGAACAAAGAAAACGACTCTCGGAATGCTACAAAATTTCCAGAAAGGCTTCCAAAAACGACAAATACGAGTCATTCATTCCGTCTTGACTAAAACGACGGCCAACACCGTCTGAATGAGAAAACATTTTCACCCATGCATTAGTTTTATCATCACAACTGTCAGTTTTACAGCAGAGTTACATTTTACGTGTCGCAGACGGCAGTCATTACTGCAAATGACTCCGTCTGCTAGCAGCAGCACCAGGCCCTGCATCTGCTGAAATCGTTAGCTACAAACGATGTCGTTTACGGCCTCGAACGCTAAAAGAACGACGGTTTATGTGCCGGTGCAGGCGCGAAGCAAAACTTTTTACTGAATTTATTGGGGAAATATTTACCTTAAACCCATAACTAAACCTGTTCTGGGTTATTTATTCGAGTAGATTAGGTACAAATATCGAGTTTATAAACGTATATTTCTCTTGTAATGGAAAGCTCTGAGAAGAAGGAAAAATGAAATGTGAGCTGGTAGTTGTAAGCAATGAATTTGTTGAGTGATTCTCGTTTTCGAATGATGTTGTGAAGTCTGAAATTACTCGTAATTGTACTTGGATGACACTTACGAAGAATTGCTAAATTTTGATTTCTATTTCTTTACAGAACCGTATCATTTGTTCTGGATTTTGAAAATTGTAATTTTATTATTTTTTAAAAGAAATTTCGTGGAAATATGTCATCAAATTAAAAATTTGTCTTTCAGAGTTTCAATATTTTACAATTACGGTAAAGTGTTATTATATTAGGTAAGGTTATATTGCAATTAGATAAAATCTCCATATATTTTAATAAACGAGATTATAGTGTAGAAGCAAGCGAGTGATTTCTCTTTTTTAAAGCAATGGGGAGGGAGAAAAACAACCATTCATTTCTGCATTAAACATTTTGCATATTAACATTTTTTTTCTTAATTACCAAGCGTGTGATGAGATAGCAAAAAAGACAAAATGGAACTATTTTTAAATAAAATTTTTAACAAAGATTTAAGAGAAAGGCAAGTTATGATGGTTTGGATTAGAATATCTGTATCATCTTGCATGCGAAGGGGCAAAAATGAGGGCACTGTGTCTAAAAAGATGAAAATTAATTTTTAACAAAGATTTAAGAGGATAGCAAGTTATGTTAATTAATTTTTGTAATTACAAAGCGAGTGATAAGATAGCAAAAAAGACAAAATAGAACTATTTTCAAATAACCTTTTTAACAAAAATATAAGACAAATTATGATGGTTTAGATTACAATATCTGTATTACAGTGTATACGAAGGGGGGAAAAAGTACGGCACTATGTCTAAAAGGATGGATATGAAACTATTTTTTAAATCAATTTTTAACAAAGTTTTAAGAGGATGACAAGTTATAAAGGTTTGAATTTCAGCATCTTTATTATCTTTTTTTTTAACACGTTTTAATGTGTAAATTCTGCGACACTAATATGAAATGAAATTCAAAAATATTTATATAAAATAAATGAATATTTCACTTTGCAATGTTTCATCAAGCTAGTTTATTAAAGCCATACCTGAATTAATACTTTTTAGAAGCAATCATTTGCATCATTTTTTCCCCTCTATTCGTGATCTTCTTTAGAGCAGAAATATATTTTTTTTCGTGATCAGAAAATAGAATAAATATCTTGTTGCCAATTAAAAATCGCAGCATATATTTTTAAATGAATAAATAATTAATGATAAAATAAACAGTGGAAACGTTTTGGTCCCTATTCTTTTGTATACTTCTACATAATGGCATTATATATATATATATATATATATATATATATAGGGTTTTGATTTATTAAAAAGATCCGTGAGTATCTTGCAATGGTTTATCTTTGCATCGTCTCATTTTAACAAAAATTTAACACTAATCTACAGTTTTAGAAAAAAAATGGCTTACTGAAATTTGTGCATCTAGCTTGCTACGTTTTTGAATTATCCTTTCACAAGCGCTCGAATAGATATAGCTGTCAACAAATCAGCAGAGGTTGGCAATAATAAGACACAAGTTCAAATTGCCTTAAAGCCTCTTGCTTTACTCAATGTTTTAGATTCACAGTCGGTAAAAGTACTACGAAATCCGCAGAATAAATTTTGCGGTGTGAAGTGTTAGCATCGTGAGGTGTGAGGCGAATCATCTAAGACCTGCGCAAAAACAAACAAAAAATCGTTATATTGGAAACACCAAAAAGGATTTGGCTAAAAAATTTGATATACGTCTATTATTCTAGTGATAAAACAATTCGTAAAGCTCCATCTGTCCCGCTTGTTGCGTTTTTCAATTACCGCGTTCCCGTTAATACGAATAAAACAAGCAGGAAAATTTCCTAATGTCGGATTTGGCGCGAAATTTAATAAAGACATGCAAGTTTATTCAAGAGACCAATTTAAAAATCCATTTTAAACCTTCAGGTCGAATATTTTGAAGCTCGCAGTATTTATTTTCTCTTTGTACACTACTCATACGAGAAAGCAAATGAAAGAAAAAGGCTAATTATTTGCTGAACCAACAGATTATTTTTCAAACTCTTGCTTTGCCAGCCGGAAAGACCCAATCTCTCAACTCCACCCTTTAAACGACATCTGTACTCAGTATTAACAACTCGCTCATTTCTAGCCTGGCACTACCGTAATATGTATCCCTCGCTTAAAATTACCACCTCCAATTTATAACGAGGACAGGGGAAAAAAAGAATCAACATATTTTCTACTGTAACTTTAACGGGGAACCATTTTGTTTGATGAAAGACAGTACTTAAATTCTTAAGGGCCAGTTTGTCTTTTCCGTTACTTGAGCACACTTCAGCACTGGAAGAAAAAAATACGCCAAAAAAAAAAGTAGAAAATAAAGAGACAGAAAAAAAATGCATCGCAGCTAAAAAAAGAAACCCACCCGCTTCTTTTTAGTCGCTGTAATATTCCCCAAACGTACCGCCTCGTCCAAATTCATTTGGATAGAAGTATATCAGCATTTGCTATGTCACTTAACTGTCCACCCCCCAATCCCTACCTAGATGTGTGCTTCGTCTAACATCTAGATAGGGAGGGGTAGAGGATTTAAAAAGTCATGGCGATTATTGGCGTTAAGGAAGATTTATGCAGAAAAATGAAAGCGTACGAAGCCATTCGAAGTCTGTCCTCATGGAGCAATTTGTTCTTGTGATAATTCTCGAGGGATGTACTAGATTATATAATTTTTTTTTCTTGGAGATTTCATTTTTTAAGGAATATAATGTAAACGTAATATCTAAATTTGAAAAAGTCTATTTTGATTAGGAAAAATAATGTATTGGTTGACACTTTGAAATATGAAGGTAAGTACTTAAAAGGAAGAGAGATGATATCGTCTTGAAAATTAATATAAATTAGATTGGATTTTCAGCATTCGGGAGAAACGTCCGGTTTGGATTTTTTTAGAATTTTTTTATATAGAGCAATATCGGTAATAAATACAAAAAGATATTAAAAAAACATCATTTTTTTTTAGTATTTAAAATCACAAATTAATTTTAGTGTCAAAAATTTTCAGCTTTCACAATTGGACGACGATATGTCCTATAATGGAAAGGAATGGCTATAATTTTATGAATACTGAATTCGCCATTGAAACTTCAAGAACTGGACAAGGTACAATAAAAAATAATTAAAATTTTATGGATATTGGTTTCATTATTAAAACGTGCGGAATTGGAGATATTATAATTAGGAAAAGCATTTGAATTAACTACTGCTAGGCTGTAAACTGGTAATATGATTAAGAAAAAGGCACATTTTATTGATATTGGATTAATCATTCAATAAAGATAGCGCCAAAAATCTTGAATTTTCTAGGGCAATAATTTTTTTCACCAAGATTGAAAGTCATTGATATGGCATCATTCAGTTTCCATTAAGAGTATCTAGAAATGACTCTTTTCAGCGATGAAATTAATATAGATTTGTAACAGAATCATACATGTGGTCTGTCCTAAAAAAGATTTCCAGTATGACATTTATTAAAACAGTGCACAGATTACCTGATCTGTAAGATCAGTTACACATCATGATCCACATGAATCATACATCCACATAAAAAATAGACATATTACAAACTCAACGAAAATTTATTTTTATTTTTCATTCATTTCGTTGAGTATTGAAAATTGTATTACAAATTTTTTGGCAAAACTATCTATTAAGGGCCTTTAGCCTTTCTCTATAATATATATTGTTCAGAACAACAATTTTTGAGAGATATATTAAATATTAATAAAATTCATTCTATCATTCATAACTCAGGATCAAAATTCGCATATAATAAAATTTCCAACTATTATTATTTTTTATGCGGTTGTTCAAGCTCAGTCTGTTAAATTTCAGCCTCAAACAGAAGAAAACAAGAAAGTTTGAAAATCTAAGATATACTCTATTGAAAAAGAAAAGACTTTTTGAGTAAGAATAAAAATTCTAAGCCTTAAAGCAAACATCTTTATTTTAAAAAGAAAAAAAAAAAACTCTTTGGGGAAGATTTCTTTCCTTTACTAAAGATACGCTATATCTTTTTATTCTTAAATATTCGAATCAAACAATAAAAATTTCAAACAAAGAAAGAATATCTAGAATAATTTTAAATTTCGAACAAAATATAAAGCAATTCATATAACAAAAAAAGTTAAAACTCAAAGGGTAAAATTATGGCATGTTTGTGGGTTAAATAGGAAAATTTTAAAGAACATATTTTTTAAGTGCTAAGTTAATCAACAAGCATTAGATAGACATTTAACGAAGAATACTGATTATAAATATTAAATTCATTAATATTTTAAAACGGATATTCTGAATTCCTTTTTGTAAAGTAAATTCTTGAGGTGTATTATAAATATATGGTAACTAAACAAATACCAGCTATCCGTCATAAACGTATATAATAGATAAACCAATTCTAAACAATCGTTAATATAATTAAATGTAATAGTTCAAATTTATTTAAATACAACAAAAGACTTTAAAGTTACAAATAAATCTGCATTTCTAATTTATTTCGTTTGCACATTTAAATAAAATTCTATCAAGATGCAATTTCGGAACAATCCACAACGATATGAATTCAACTGTGTAGTCTGTTACAAAAATTCCCCTTTTGCATTTAATTATCATATTAACAGCAAATAAAAATTCGACGGAATTCAGTAACACAATTGTAATCCGATTATATAGATGTAATAACTTGATATGCGGAAATTTAAAAAACCCCGAACCATTGTATTGTTATACTCTATTTTTAATTTTAAAAAGGTTTAAAGACTATAATATCAGTTCTTTTACCCGAAATGTGCAATTTTAGTTGTTTAGTTGTTATTCAATTCGCAGTTAATTTGATTTTCTAATGCAAACAATAATAAGATATCCAAGTCTAATTTATTGTATCAATGGCAACTTTAGAACAAACCTTTTTATTAAAACGAAAAAATCTAAATTGTGACAAGATAATATATATATTTCAAGTATCCTTACATAAACGAACCAAGTTCAAGCAGAACTACATATCGGGGACTTAAAAAAATATAAAGAAATCCTTTAAGTCGAAAATCACAATCATTTTGTTAAATTAAAAGATAAAAATGATACTTGATTCGATTTTAGTACTTGAATAATAATGTCCAAAATTAAAAAATAAAAGCGACATTTTGCTTGGAATAATTTCAAAGTTCAATTACTTCTTTTGCTAATAAGTATTAAAATGCTTATACTTTCTTGAGAGTACTTTAAAAATCTCTAGAAGACTCGTTATAACGTCTTTAAGCTAATTTATCAGAGGAAACTCATTTGGGAATTTTTTTTCACTTTTAATTCCAGACCGGTCTTTAATCCAATTACTCCAAGTTTTATATCTTGTCCGTGGCGCTGAGATAAGTGGGAAAAGAAATGTAAAAAAGAAACAAAAAATGTCGGAGCGAATGTTTTAAAAAAGAGCAATAAAGATAAAAGGAAAGAAAGTTTTGGAAGTAGTTAACTGGAAACCTTATTTACAAAGCACTTTTACGAGTTTCTAAGACCAAATAGTGGCGGTATTTATTTCCCCTTCTGTGAGTTACACACAGCACAACGATCAGATATCAAACTCTAGGCCATTTTTGAAGAAGTTTGCATGTGAGGAAAAGAAATGGCGAAGAATTTTTAAGGAAACTTTAACAGCAAGCAAACGTTCTAAGTACGTCAGAATATTTAATTAAATTCACATGTCTTCAACCAAATAATTATTTCGCTTTACCGTTGAAGGATTCGGCACAGCGTGTTTTAAAATGAATGTTTGTTTTATGAAGAGTACACAAAACGAATTTCTTCACTAAGCCTATCTCATTCTTTTTATTCTTTATTATTTTTTTTCTCCAAAATTTCGCATTCTTTCATATCTCGGGCGAGTGGAAGCTTCTTAAACTAAAAATAAATGTTTACTTAATGCAGCTGAAATATTCGTCAGCATTTTGTCCTGGCGGGTTTTATGCTCTTTAATAACACCTGGGAAATTTCACGCCGTTTTGTCACGTGTGCGCCATTTTTTATTATTATTATATTTTGTTTTGTCTTCCGCCAAGCGTAAATGGGGAAATATGATTAGATCTAGCGCCGAACGCGACGCTAAAGACAAACAGTGACATTTCTCTTACGCTATTTTTCACATTAGACTGAAATTATGGAAGAATTTCTGTTGTAAGCTTTTAATTCAACTGTTTTTATGGCCATAAATCTGACCAAACATCCAGTTGTTACTTTGTACGCAAAAAGGCAAGAGAAGCGGGAAAATAAATTACGAAAAAAAGACTTTTTCGTAAAAATTTCTCAGATATCGCTTGTTTAAATTATGAAAAGAAACTTTGTAGGATAAAATGCATTTTTTATTATAAAAAAGCGTTGTCATTAGCATCTTTCTTTCAATATTTTAGTAGCATTTATTTAATTAGACAATATTAAATAAAAATTTTAAAAATATTTAGATAATTAATATTATTTTTAAATAAAGATAGAAAGTTTTATCCTTGGTTCAAAATTAAAATACATCTTTCATTAATTTGATCAAGTAGTATATTTTCGTACTATATATAAATATCAATGCATAATTGTTATTAATAGTAAGTTGTTAATTTGACTTTAATAATTGAAACTCATCCGTAATGTGAATTTTTTTCTTATTCTTTCAATTTATTATAAATTTAATATTGAAGATATCTTTTTTAATTTGAAATAGAAACTAAAAAAATGTTACAAAAATTTAGATTTCTAAATTGTATCCATTAATCAAATAAATCCGCATTTTTTTTTTTACCTAATTGTTTGTAAATGAATAATTTTTCATAGTAATAAATTTAGTCGAGAACTTTAATGACGTACGTTTACACAACTTTTCAATGCTCGCTTAAAAAATTATAAGCACTGAATATGCTAAATATGAAGTGTATTTTTTATTTAAAAGTTTTATTGTACAGCAAATGTGTTTTTTAAATTATTTATTAATATTAATTTATATTGATTATCACAATTTTATTTATCAAAATAATTTAATTATAAATTATTTTTGAAATAGCTAAATATTAAATATAAGAGTTTACTGGTACTTATATTCTAAACATTGTAGTTTCATTATAGCTATGATGAATTTTTTGATCAATTTTTCACCTATTTCAAGTTTTTGAATAAATTAATTTTATTTAATTAAATCAAGGTAAACTATACATCATTCCCTAAAATCAAACAGAACAAAACTGCTTAAAATTCTAAGATGAAGACTTCTGGGAGTTATTGTTTTGATAGAAATTCTTACCCGATCACAGTATTGGTTATAAAAAATATTAGTGTTTGTTTATAACAATATACATGTATAAAATATTGAAAAAGAGCTAAAATTTGAAGCTTGCAAAGATTTTGTTAGCAAATAATTTAGAGGAATGTTTTATTCTTAGTCTATTTATATATTCTTTTGTCTATTTATATAATCTATATAAGTAGACAATATATTTTAATAAGCTCATTGCATTTACTGGCTTTCTCAATATTATGACTTGTTTATAATCGACATCAGTTTCTCTGAAATTTGTTGAATTCAATTGATGTTAAGCCGAAATTTACTCTGTTCTAGAGTATTAATGCTTCCACGATAGTTTCTATTAATAGACGCGTATGGATCGATTGGAAATCAATAGCTCTGAAACCACGATAATGTATTCCAAGTTTTAACCCTACCTGTGATTTAACATTTCTTAAATTATTACTGACGGTTTGAAATATGAAATATTTTTTAAATAGATATGTTATGAAAAATAATTATAACACTCCTCAACTTATTCATGTAAATGATTTATGTTGAAATAAAATTTGAAATTAAAAATTGATAAAAAGCGTTCTTGATGTCCGTATACACATGATTTGCTATTTTAACAGTGAAATAAATGTGGGAAAAAAAAATAATATTTCTTTTTCTTTTCTTTTTTTTAAGTAAAAACTAAATTTAAACTATAAGTGGTTACTTCAAAAAAAAATACAATATGCTTGTGATAATTGTTAATAATTCCGAACTTCAACAATACAATTTAAAACCTGACGATACGCTTTTTCTTTCTTAGTTCTTTTTGTTACGCTATGATCTTAAAAAGCGTTATTCAAAAACTGGTAGGTAGATGTGCCTTTCGGCTAGGAATTACAAGCCACGATCGGATTCGCTATTGAAAGCTTTTTCTCAAACATAAATAAGGATAGTTTTGCTTGAAAGTTTTCCAGGAAATCAAATTTCTGCCATTTATAGAAACTTTAGATTTTTAACCTAATGCCTAGGTAATGCTTTGGTTCTTTGGCCAGTAAAAGATGGGACAATTCTTAATCCTTGACGCAAAAACAGGGTTAAACATAACAAAGTTTATTACATCGACTAATTACACTCGTTATATAAATAAGTGTAAATATTTCCCTCGTCTACGTATTTCCAGTTACCAGTTAGGGAGGTAACGCTTTCTCCTTTCCATAAAACAACTTTATCACTCAGAATTCCATGCCTCCGCATACTTAAACCTAACAATGAGTCACCTCACCCAAGGTATCCACACATTAAATTATTAACATCGCACCTGCTCACCCATTTACATTGTAAATGATGCCTCCCATTTCGGTTTGAGTCATTAACTCCTGATAATTGTCAACCTCATTGAAGGGCCATATCGCCCCTGGAGGTGCGTGCACGGGGCGGTTCTTTAGTGCAGGAAGTGCAAGCCCCTTCCTTTACGGGAGCGGCGCTTTTGAATGGGTCCCCAGGTGTAGCTTTGACGTCACCGGATTCGGCCAGAAAGGGTTGGCCACGAGGCAGAAGCTGGTCTTGTAGTAAATTTATTACAGTTCTCTACCCTTCTGTTTTTAACCCTTTTCTTTTAAATCTATTTTTAGACCTTAGAGGAATTCGGGCACGGGAAATGGCCCCGAACAGACACTGTCCGTGATTAAGTGTGTTGGTGGAATGGGTAAAAAGACAGCTTCATTTGGGAAAGACAGTATATGGTCTGGGTTATACAGAATCCATTAAAGAGTTGCATGGAATAATGGTTTATAAGAAATGTAAGATTTGTCCTACATTTTATCTTGATACATATTTGTGGCACTAGCATTTTAACTTTTATAGAATAAATTTTGAATAATTTAAAGATTTATTAAAATTTTTATTAAAAATCTGATTTATTAGTAAGTGGTTCTGACATTATATTTGAAATATAACAGATTTTATTTTAGAATATGTTTAGATATGTTAGATTTATTGGTAAAGTTTTAAAAAATAAAAATTTTCATTGAATATTTTAAACAATAGTAGCAAAACAAACCTTAAATGTCATTGGTCAGGTGTTTCGCTATCCACCAATCACAAAACGAAGAAAACGCAATGTTTGCATAATTTGTTTATATAAAGTAGAGATATAAGGTAAAAATATTATAATAAATGTACAACAATTTAATAATCAATATGTAACAAACAATAGATTTTTTTTTACAAAATTTTATAAAATGTAACGCAATCTAAACGATTTGGCAAAGGAGTTTTTTTAAATTTTGATATCAAACGAATTAATTGCACAACGCGCAGATGTACAACAATTAAAATAATTAAATGAAATATAAATTTAACCATATAAGAGATATGTAGAAAAATGAATTTCATTCTTATTTTAATGCATCTTTTTTTAAGATCATCTGCCTAATATATATCTACTATTCTGTGGCATTTTTATTAAAAGAGAAAGCTAGAAATGCAGCAATTAAAGTTTCCTGCAAATGACGATTTTCTTTTTTAACCGCACTTCTTATTTTAGAATGCTTTATTTCATTTGGAGTATTGACCAACAACTGAACGCACCTGTGCAATCGCAAACTAGTCACCATTTTATGGATTTCCGTTTTACTAGTACTTACTGTCACAAAGTCTGTTCAATTTGTTATGCGAATTTATTTTTTTTTTCATTCGAATTTTTTGGCAACAAAATGCAAAGCTATAATTAATTTTGCAAAAATGCAGATTTCGAAATCTTTTCGCGCTCGTCATGAACTTCTTTCACATTTGCGACGACGGAATTTTTTAATCGGTTTTTAAAGATTATTATTATCAATTCATCGATTAATTTTAATTATATATGGATATAACCGCCATCTGGTGGTGGATTTCAGGTAAAAATATTTAAAGGTTTCATAAAATATTTAATACTAATTTCTGAAATATATTAAGGTCTATAAACAAGGAATAATAGAAATAAAACAGTTATTTTATTGATCTATACAAAAGAATCGAAAATATAGTTTTTTTTCTTTTCAGAAATTGTAACAACAAAATCGTAAATTTTTGAAATGATGAAAGAATGTAATAAAAAATTAAATCCTAATACATATACATAAAAAGGTTAATTTAATACATAAAAATTTAATTTAATACAAGGTTAATTTAATACATAAAAA
>JAPMOR010061887.1:26500-53364 GCA_026543865.1 Argiope aurantia | reverse complement strand
ATACATAAAAATTTAATTTAATACAAGGTTAATTTAATACATAAAAAGGTTAATTTTCTTTATATAATACATTGTAACTTAATTTCCTTATTATATGTATTTTAAAAATGGATTTCATTATAAATTAGATATTATATATAGTCTGAATTAAATTTAAATTTAGTTAAAAGGTTTTTATTAGTGTCGTATGCTTTTGCCATTTTGTTTTAACTGCCAGTGTTTTGTGTAAAGAAACATTTTCTGATTATTTGTGTTCAAATAAAAGCGAGTTTCTAAAATATTTTCATAACCTAAATATTTTCATAATCATAACATTTTTTCTGAAATATTCTCATAATGTGAATTATGCTTTAAATCCAAAGTACACAAATGCATTCAAAAAGATCGCGAATTTCTAAAGGATTAATATAAAAATAAATTCCTTTTTTATATAATGTTCTATGCAATAAGCAAAAAAAAAAAGTAAAAAGTAAAAACTGCAAGAAGTGACAAATAAGGGACGAAAATCCTCTTATATAATATTTATATTATAAAAATATTTACAATACAAGTATGGATTAAATATTATACATATAAATATTTTTATATATAAAATATCATTTTCACTCTGTCTTATACACCTTATAAATTTTCCCAGAACGGCAAAAAATATAGAAAAGTGTTTCAAATAAAGACCAAAACCGTGTTAAAAAGGAAGTTAAGAAAACAGAAAATTACTCTTCAGGGATAAAAAAGAGCCGGAAATATAGCAGCTGCGTTTGAAATAAAATTTCCAGCGTTTTAAAAAGTACAGAACAGCTGCGAAAACAACACTTGCCTTTAAGCTTATTGAATTTGGAAGGCTGGCATTTCTGAAGCTGGATTTCAAATAAACAGCTAAAGGGGAAAATTTATACACTTCACATTTGACTCTTATTAAATTCCGTAAATTCTCAACTAGAATTCAAACTAGAGGCACACAAATTTTGTTTTTCACAAAGGTGTAAAAGAAAGTAAACTATAACTTTGCAGTAATTTTACTAACTATATCTTTCAGTTAATAAATATTTACTCAAATTCCTTTATAATGTTGAATCTCTTCAAAATAAAAATGCTTCAATGATAAATATTTATTTCAAGTGATAAAAAGAGTCAAAAGTAAAAACATTATAAAAATCGTTGAAAATTATATTTGATTTAACTACGGATATATTTTTAATTAAAAACGAATATTTACTCGCAATAATCAAAACAACATTACATTTCATCAAAATAAAAACATTTACACTTATATGCAGTGTCATAACTTTTTTTTTTGTAGTTTATTTGAAATTCAAGACAGATAAAAATTTTGGAGCACTACTGATTTATTAAATAGCATTATTCGTATTTTGATGATTGATTTGGATGTTTACAAACACAATTAGTTCGGTTCTTCAAATCAATAAAAATAAAATGTTGACATATTAAAGATACAATGTTAAAAAAAAAGTTATATTTTTATTGCATAGCATGTTTACATTACAGCTCTTAAGCACAAAAAAAAAATTAAGGTGGTATTTTTTTGATGAACTTAAGAATTAATGTATTTGAATGTGCAATAGCTTATAGTAAAATATAAAGAAATAATTAATATATTAAAATAAATTCTAATCTTAATTATCTTCAAATTGCTTAGTTTCTACTTTTCGTAACTTTCCTTATATTTCAAGGTATATACATTATGCAATTTTTAGCATGTTATGAAATAAATTTGAAGTAAATTATAAATCGATTTGCTTTCTTACTACTATCTACTAAGATAAAGACTCTTTTCTAAGATTTGAAAATAATGGGAAATATGAATAATACTGCAAAAGCAAGAGAGAATATTGCTAAAATTAATGTTTTTTCTTTCACATTTAGTAAACATAAAAAGTCTATGAGCCATTTTGATTAATAGATCTGAATGTTATCGATTTTTTTTAAGATTTATTTTGATACTAGTTTCAAGTTATTATATATAAATGACATAAACATTCATATTGATGACAGTATCCTACCAGCTGCTGAATAACATATGGTTACAGGTAAAAAGTCTATGGAAAGGTATTTCGTGCTCTGAGGGCGAATAAATCTTTCTAATCCAGAACTGTTGCAGGAATATGAAACACTATTTCGTTCAATGAGTGTAAATCATATCATTGACTCTCCGACCCGCCCGAAGGTACATGTATAAAGGAAACTAAATGACCGGACCGTCGCAACAGCAACACTGGCTGGAACTGTGGTTGAGTCCTGAAGGAAATCACTGGCCACGGTACAACGCTTCCCGAAGGAAGTACGCCCCGTCATCGATGGGAGGAGCTAGATCCCCCACCTTTTTGTGTACCTTCGAGATGGCGAAATCGAACCACCATACTGAAAGCATCTCATCCTCTTTGTGAGAATACCCCTCCAGGGGTCGTTGAATGAGGGTAAAGAAAACTTCCAAAACCAGAACTCTATTCCCCGGGTTGTCGTCAGACAAGAGTATGCGGTCATAAGCAGATGCGATACGGATTAGTCATGTAACAACAACAAATGTTCCAATGAATTTCCATTGTGTTTAAAGCTTCAAAAAATATTATCTTCATTCAAAATAATCTATTCTGAAACTGACAGGAAAACAGCAATGTACAGTGACTTATTTCCGCCTAGGTAGTACAGACAATTGCCTAAGACCACTGGACGTAGGTAGATAAATTAAAGAAATATTATTAAGCTATTTGCCAAAAAGTTTGCAAAAAACACAAATTCTATAACTGTAAAATATTAGGATTACAATTTATTCGGAAGAACTTTTTTTGTATTTTAAGTCTTAAAACAGAAAGATTTCAAGATTTGAATATTATTCAAAATAGCTCAACACATTTACGATCAATATTCCAGAAAGAAAGTTGTCACCTCGTATGACTATTTTGTCTCTTAGTTTCTTAATAAAATAAAGATCTATTTAGGTGGATTTGTAGATACCAGTTTCTATTAGAGATAATGTCATAAATCTTGTATTTTCTATAACTTTCATTTTTGTTATTAAATTTATTAGCAAGGTTGAGGGCAGTTTTCTGGGAAGAAATACTTACATCCATTAAAATATCTGTAAATCTATCTTCCTTACTTTGGGACTAACAACTCAGAGAAACCATACTAGAGATTTGCAACCGTATTTAAGCACATTTCCTTAAAATTTTCTTATTCGTTATCACATTTAAATTAAAGCTATTCTATAGACTCAGTACATATACGTACATACACGAAAGAACATAAAAAATAAATTAAATGATATATAGTTATTTTTTTATAAATTTAAATAAAATATTAGAATTAAAATTGCCATTCAAAAATATATTTAATATTACAGAGCATACAAAAGAGTTATCTTGGCTTATACAGTCGTTATTAAAAACTCATTATTTAAAAAGCCGCAATCTACAACATACTCTAAGCCTGGATCAATTGTGAATCGCCTTAAAAGGCTCTTCATATTGATTTAGATAGCGTGTTATCAGCATCCAGTAGGAAGTTTTAAAAAATGTAAAGACATGCATTAATTGAAACTAATTAAATCCAGAATTTAACTCATCTTGTACTTATTGATCATGGGAGATACCTCCGATGTAATCGCGTGACTCCGATATCAGCTTTATGAGTTTCCATTATCGAAGGTCGCGTGATAAACACACGACACGATGAAGCAGATTAAATACTGGGATATTGTTAGAAAACTTATTGGATTTGCTGTTATTCTTACTGGCTTTATATTACAAATAATCATTGATATTGGAAGGAATGTGACAAGAAATCGAACGCCTCGTATTAGGAAACAGAATTTGTATCTTAATTTGGCATCAGTTGGGAACCATTGCTAATAGAGACCAAGAAAAATGATAATGGCAACAAATATTGAAGAAAAATGATAAAATTATTTCATTTTGGAAAAATATCGAATGGCACAAAAGAAATTTGAATAATTTTTCAATGGTTATTTATGCTTCTTTAATTGTATAGAGAAAATGTTAATGTCTCCTGGAAAATGTTTCTTTATTTAGGGTCAGACAACTAAACATATGATTAATAACGAATCTTTATTTGATATAGAAAACTAAGTAGAGTTAAGAAAACATATGGAAAAAAAACGTTTTCTTATTTTTTTTTATCAAGAGAAAAAAATATATTAATATTTTTTGAAAACTGTTGATTTATCAATTGTCATACAAAGTTATATTTTAATAACTTTTCAATTATTAATCATGATTCGTTATTCCTTATTGAAAAAATATATAATGTAGCAATGGATTCGAACAAGTTTATAGTTTATTGTTTTTTTAAATCGATATATTTTCTCAATTAGAACTTTATTCTGTTAGGAAAATTATCTAATGTTGAAAAAGCATTTAGAAACATTTCTATTATTATTTCTCATACTTTAGTATCAAAATTATTATGTTTATTTGACCAAAACTGAAAAAGTTAATAGACTCACTGAAACTAATAAAGTGGACAGATGATGTATAACAACGGCAACCGTGTGATATTTCCTCTATCTCAATTAGAACCTTCCGTCGAACTTATAAAATGCATTTTATACCTATAAAATATCGGTTCAGTTCTTATTTCTCATGACGAATTAATGAGTACTTCGATTTATCTATCATTTTTAAATGCTTTTATAGTTGTTATTATAATAGTCATCACTATAATGGCAACATTAAGAAATTGTGTGGCGGTTTTCATGTAATATTTCCACTATTTAACGCATTCCGGCATAAGATTTTGCTTTTAGGAGAAATAATGAAATTTCCAATTGTAAAGTTCTTAACTTTAATTTCAATTTTTTTGTCCTCAAATTCGTGAATTGCTCTAGTTTCCTCTTGTTTATGGATCACGATTTGTTTCAAATTGATTTTAATAATATTTTTTAATTTGAATGTTCATGACATTTTAGATACTTTTGTTAATTAATCTATGGCAAACAAATATGTGAGATTTTCTAGTACAATTTCTGTTAATTTATTTGCGACAAGCCAATATGTATGTTATTTTCTAGTACAATTTTTGTTAATTAATCTGTGACAAGAAAATACATATGAGATTTTCTAGTACAATTTTTTTTTAATTAATCTGTGGCAAGCTAATATGTATGAGATTTCCCAGTAAAATTTGTTAATAAATCTGTTATAAGCCAATATTTATGAGATTTTCTAGTATAAATTTGCCTGGTTAATCTGTGACAATCCTATCAGAGATATTCCTAACAAGATAAAGATTCGCCTAGATGGACACATGTTCTAGTTTCCGCTAGACTTTCAGTTATCTATTCGGAACTTTCATTTCTATAAAACATCAATAATCCTAAACTTGTATCAACATCACAACCACAAATACCCTCTATTTCATCGGCAAAATCAAAGAATAAATATTGTGGAAATACTTAAGGGATATTGAAAGTTCCCCTAGCAGAAACAAAACCAGACGACACAACTCGACGGTTGACTATGTAACAATCTCATCTGATTGCCAAGACATAATCAATAACGGCCAACAATCCCAGATGTGTCTCAGGCTTCCAAGAGGGGAAGAGAAAAGAATCCGAGGTTTGCCAACTGTTTCTAAAACTTCTATGCCAATTGTGTGGCAACAGCTGCTGATATAGAAGCAAGCGATTAGCTATCAGCCCAAGAATGTATACGCTGTATTTCTTTCTTGTTTGGTAGTCAGATCAGATACAATAGCCCTCATTTCGGTGTGGTGGTGATTGTTTTTATTATTATGAACATTTGGGGGGGGGATAAATACTTCTTATTAAGATTTTTTTATTGGCTAAAAGTCTTTGTGTAAAAAGAAATTTCGCAATTAGCAGTTTGTTTTATTAGGTAAGGGATTCACGACCGATTTCAGTGCAAAATAAATGATTAGTTAGAGAATTTAGTTTTAACTATAACCGGAAAGAAATTTTTCCATCATTTTTTGCCTTAAAAAAATAATTTACACTCCATTTCACAGCAAGATAAATGATCAGCAAGAAAATTTAGTTTTAACTATAACCGGGAAAAAATTTGCCATCATTTTTTTTGCTTAAAAATAATTTACGCCCAATTTCACAGCAAGATAAATGATCAGTTAGAAAATTAAGTTGTAAATATAAACGGGAAGAAATTTTTCCCACTATGTTTCTCTCTTAAAAAAATAATAATAATGATTTACTCCCTGTTTCATGGCAATCAGTTACAAAATTTAGTTTTAACTATAGGCTAGAAAAAAAATTTCCCATCATGTTTTCCTTAAACAAACTTACGCCAAATTTTACTGTGAGATGAATGATCAGTTAGAAAATTTTAATTTCAACTGTACCCGAGACAAATTTTTTCTCAGCTTGTTTTAAGAAAGATACAACTTTAACTGTGCAAACAATTTTAAATTAAAGGAAAAAATTTAGTATAATGCCTCAATGCCTCATTTTTAGCTAACTAGTGTACTTCTTGGATAATGCTCGTCTCGTTTCAAACCTATTGCTACAAAGCTGTCACTAAATATGCAGTTTATGCCATTGTTGTCAACATTTATCTTTTTTTTTTTTTTTTTTTTTTTTTTGCTTTTTACAACAGAATATTCCCGAATTTCGAATCTCTAGGATTTCCTGTCGATTGAATAGATATATACGTGGAAGGATTTATTAAGAAGAAAAAATGATAAAGTTTACATACAGTTCACAAAATAATAACTATATACAATACAATAATGAAAAAGGGAGTATTTAGTGGGAAGTATGAATTAAAGAATTTTAATGAAGTTTGAAGTTCACATTTCTTGGAAGAAGGACTTAATTGAGGAAGGAGACAAAAATTTATTCAGGATTTGAGTCTGGGAAGATCAATTCTTCGTTATCTTGTAGAAACCACAAGATAACGAATTGATAGAAACCACAAGATAACGAATCTAATTTTGATTTTGGACATCTTGTTTCCCATTATATTTTTCCACCAGATCCCTTCGAGGTCATGGGTAGATTTATCGAGATGAAAAGATGTGTTGAACTATCTTCTAGGATGTGGTAATTATCTTTTGCGAATAATTATCAACTGTTATAATAAATTACAGAAATTTTCTTCCAATAAGCTTAGCTTCTTTTCGTAATGAAGAGTAAAGTTATTTTTATGAGGATAATCTGAGCTTAGAAGTTGTATGGCCGTAGATTCGAATGATTCATGTTGAATCCTAATTTGAAGAATAATTTTCATATTTTGGCATGCGGCGTAAGCTTAACAAGTGAACTGCTAACTCAGGTGTAAACAATGCAAATCATCATTCATTAAATTTACTAAGTGAATATTAAAGATTTTCTCGAGTAGATTTATAGAAGGATATTGTTGTCCGACAAATTAAGTAAAATTGAGCCTCTCAGAGAAAAATATAATCGCTCAAACCAGACCATGTTTTTATCTTAGTGATTTTTAATACAATGCTTATATACAACCTTGCTAATGATTGATTATCTTTCTACGCGTTTGCAATTTACACAATATTACAAATGTATCAGCCCACTGGATAATAATAATAAAAAAATTTTAACAGTACGCCATAGATTATTAAAAGAATACTATGCAAATTATTATTTTCTAAATTATACAAAATTATGTCAGCACAAAATCTATTAATTTATTAAAATTTAGAATACAAAAATTGGTGGATTCTCCCACTAGAGAATAACAACTTATAAAACTGCAATGAAGTCTTTCATAGAAACTTCACAATCCATGGAAAAAAGTAAAGAATTATATGCAAATAATTGAATTCTAAATGATGTCATGAAAATAATAACAACGTTAACATTCGGAATATCGAAAGGAATGGATTATTTATATTAAAATTGTAGAGAGACGAAACTCTTCATAACTTCTGCATGAGGTAGATGAAAATAATAGACGAGTTGCAGGAACAGTTATTTAATTATTTTCTGAGTAACACATTTCACAAGACAAAACAAACACTAACACGAAAATACACGACACTCACTTAGAATACAATCTAATAATGACCCGTAAGAAAAATCATGGGAAATATCTTTATGTTAATAAGGTAACGCCATCTGTTGTATCAAAAGGGAAGATAGTAGAGTTATGTAAACCACTGCAAAATTAAATAATTAGCTACTATCAAATAATAATATTTTTCATTACTATTATGAATTTTCCTCTACAGCTTCATGAATTTAATAAAGATTAAAAAGAAATGGAATGCAAATAATTTATTTCTAAATGACATTATAAAATTAATACGAGAGTTAAAATTTACAAGACACAATTGAATGGATTTTTAAATATTAAAATTAAATATCTAAAATATGCAAATAGTATTTTACATTATCATAACTAGTCTTTTACTACAACTTCAGAAATCATGCAAAAATGAACGATTGATGCACAATACCTGATTTCTAAATGATAGCACAAAATTAATACCAAAGTTAACAATTGGATTGCAAAGAGGTACGGATTATTTATATAAAAATTAAATAACTAGCTACTTTGAAATAATAATACTTCACATTATTACTATGAATTATTTTTAACATATTAATGAATGTAAAAAAAAATTAAAGAAATGATATGCAAATAATTGATTTCTAAATGACCGTTAAAATTTAAAATAAAGAATCGAAAGGATTATTAAATACTAAAATTAAATATCTAAAATATGTAAATAATGTTTTGTATTATTATAACGAATCTTTCATTACAACTTTAAGAAATATGAAAAAATGAAAGAATGATACCCAATAAGTGATTTCTAAACGATATCAAAATTAATAATGTGCTGTCCTAAAACAGTCATAAGAAAATGGAATGTTAAGTTCAATAATGTTAATAATAATGTTAATGTTACTGAGTTAAATTTAATAGTTAAAACAAAAAATTAAATTTAAATTATAAAACTTAAAAGACTCTTCTGACACTTAAATTAAACAAATCTATAAAAAATGCTCAATAATTGCTTACTGATTTCTAAATGATATCATAAAATACCAGGCTGTTCTATAATAGGCATAAGAAAATAGAAAATTAAGTTAAATAAGGTTGAAAGTTAAGTTTAAAAGTTACAAAAGAAAATTTAAATTATAAAACAATGAAAATGCACAATAATTAATTACTTACTATTATAACAACATTTATACAAGGCTGTTCTAAAATAGCCATAAGAAAATATAAAGTTAAGGTAAAGTAGATAGAAAGTTAAGTTTAATAGTTAAAATAGGAAATCTAAATTTAAATTACAAAACTTAAGGATTCTACTGCCTCTTAAATTAAACGATCCAATGAAAAACAACAATACTTTATCTGCAATATTAGAAAAATATTTCTCATTTTTTCAATGACAAATAAATAAAAATTATCTTTCACAGCATCTTAAGTATCCTCATCTCATATTAAGCCTAAAGAACTTCTTCTTATTTATCATTACTCTTCTATTTCCTAAATCGATATGAAGTTAAAGCATAATACACATACATCGCGATGAAATTTACTGCGGCTCTGAAAAAAAAGGAGAAAGGAAGAAAGAAATTTCCACCCAACAAAACACCGTGGAATAGCATTAAACCTGGGAAACCTCCAGGGGTTACCATAGAAACCTTCCACCGGGCAAAGAAGAATTCTAAACGCAAGATAAGAAAAGGAAAACACCAACAGAACCAATGAACAATAACAAAAGAAGGAAAATGACTAAAGAACCACGTAGTACAGGGAGTTATGTGATTAGGACGACGCATTTCTTCTGGCTCGAACCAAATTGCGTATCGTACTAGTAGGTTCCGCGACTGAATATCGCGAAGCAGATGGTAAAAGCGAGACGATAAAAAATAAAGATGAACAAAATTGCACTTCATTCTTTTTTTCCTGAGGAGCATGTGGTTAGAATCAAGTTCTACCATCTTTTGATGCAGTATTAAATTGAGAAATAAAGAGGTAATCGTTTGGAGGGTTAAATAGGCATAAAATTTACGAATGGGATTTCTTGAAATGAGATCGTAATTCTCTTTGACATTGAATCTCGTTCCGCTTCTCGGATGTGTGTTCGGGGGACTTTTTTCCGGAGAAATTGCATTTCTTGATGGGTCTCGTGTAGCTTTAGTTGTGTCTTATTTTAAGGTTATGTATAAGAATGAAACTAAAGAAAGTAAAAAATAATAATAATAATAATAAAAGGAAAAAAAGGACAGATTCAATGCTAGCTGAATTGCATCAGAATTTCTCAGTTTTCAATTCGGATACCTCTTCGGTGCGTTTCTTTAAATTGTATTTCTAAATTCTTGTTCATAAAATAGCCGATGAAATTGCTCAGAGTAATTTCCGCTGTTTTGCAGCAAAATTTAACTATAAACACTTTTTATAAACTAACCCTTAACATTTAAAAAAAAGTAAAATTTTCATATTTAAATTTCTTAAAAATTTTTTTGTGTAGCTTTAGTTGTGTCTTATTTTAATGGTTATGTATAAAATTAAAACTGAAGAAAGTTTTAAAAAAATAATAATAGGAAAAAAGAAGGATAGATTTAATTCTAGCTGAATTGCACCTGAATTTCCAAGTTTCTTTTCCTCTTCGAAGACTTTTCTATGAATTGTGTGCATAAATTCTTGTTCACAAAATAGCCGATGAAATTTCTCAGAATAACTTCCGCTCATTTGTAGCAAAATATAAACCGTATTTTCACCGTTAAGTAAGAGAATAATGTTGATAATAAATTCAATTAAAACCACTTTTTATAAACTAACTCTCAATTGTAAAAAAAAACGGAATTTTTTATATTCAAACATTTTTTTAAAAAATTTTCTTGCGTATCTTTCATTGTGTCTTATTTTAGTGATCGTGTATAAGAATGAAATTAAAGAAAGTAAATAATAATAAAAGGGAAAAGGAGAAAGCTAGATTCAATGCTAGCTGAATTGAATCTGAATTTTTCAGTTTGTTTTCAATTCGGTTATCTCTTCGGAGACATTTCTTTAAATTACGTTCATAAATTCTTGTTCATAAAATAGACGATGAAATTTCTCAGAGTAACGTTCGCACTTTAACGCCAAAATTTAAACCCTATTTTCAACGACAAATAAGCGAGTACGAAAGAAAAACTCAAATAAAAACAGTTTTTATAAATAAACTCTTAACAGTTAAAAAGCAGCAGAATTTTTATATTTCAACAACTTTTAACCATGAGATCAAATTTCGCCATCTTTTTTCTCAGTGGTGGATTTTGAACTAGGCAGATAAGCAGCTGGTTGAGAGGGGTCAATTAAAGACTAGTTGACAAATAAATAGATTTGTAATGGATACAAAATTTAAGAATCATAAAATAGAAGGATAATATTAATAATCTTCCAAATATAATCGATCAGTACCCTATAGATTTTATTTCGTTCACTTAGTTATTAGTATATTTATAAAGCTGAACGTCTACTCCTGTAATATTACGTACAAACATAGAGGCTCGACAGTCTGGAGTCCTTACAGATAAATAAAAACAAATATAAAAATTAATAAAATATATTAAGAAACATTAACCTAAAACAAATCATTAACATGTTAAAAATGTACCAAAGATTTGAAATTAAATTGGGCAGCATATTAAAAGAGGAGTTTCATAATATGGACTCCCTAAAATTTGAAAAAAATTTTATCTGCAGCAGCTTTTCTTTAATGTAATTATTTATTAATAATTAATAAAAATATTGTGATAATATTTAAATGTATCCTACGTTTTAAGATAATGTTAACTCATTATAGAAATGTATGCATCCTTAATATATAGTGTGCATGATTTCATGTTTTCTGAAACTATACATTATAAAATTTATCATAAAATGCATGCAATATTTTTATTATTGCTTGTTTTTGTTTCAATCATAAATTTTTTTATAAACATAAAATACAAAGAAAAATATTTATAAATTTCTAGCTAGAATTCAAAAGACACAAAATCTGAAAAGTCATGGAATTCGGTATAAAATGTTTTTTAACGATATGTATAAGCTAGGAAAACATATATAAAACTCAAATCCATCCGGTCTGCTATTCCGCCAAGTTAGGTAAGATAGTTTTAAATCTTCAATAATCTCATTGCATTACAACAATTTTTACAACATTCTTAATATCCCAATAGACGGTCAATTCCATATAAATATTAAATGAGTGTTAAATTTATATACTCAAGACCTTTTTACTTTACTTAGCTCTTTTTATCGACGTAAGTAATCTTTGTAGTATTTACATTAATGAAAAGAAGACATTCTTAAAATCTTTTATTTTGAAATTATGCAATTAATATTACGTCCAAATATTCTTTTAAAATGTAAATTATGATGAAGAAGCAGTGACTCTTTCTAAAGGGGAAAACAATGTTGATTTCTTTCTATCACACGCTATTAGAATTTAAAATCTTATTGGTTAGTGAATGTGTGCGGATTATTTTGCCTTTCTTTGTTTCCTCTAATTTAATATAAACGTAGTCGTCATACATGTTGCGATACAACTTTAAAGAAGACTAATACTATCAACATTGTGATTAATGCCGGGTTTACACTCGGCCAGTAGGCAACACATGCTCAGAAAGGGTTTGATTTATGTTTGCCACAATTTCATAGGATAGATTCAAGCATTCCATGCTTGGCTATAAATTGCGATTTTGGACTGCTTGAATTTTTCTTTTTCACGGAGCATCGTATTAAAATGGTGGTTATTTACACAAAAAAATATGGTAAAATTTAAAAAAAAACGATCAAGACAGCTGAATTTGGAATACTATAGAAAAAAAATGGCAAATAAAATGAAAAAAAAAAAACCACAGCCTTACATCAGCAATAACAAAGAGCAAAAAATGTCGGAAATAATCTATGATAAAATATCAATTTGTTTATGCCAAATACAAAAAAAAAAAAAAAAAAAAAAAAAAAATGCAATACAGATGCATGTAGTTTTCCCATCGGGACAATTACTTGTCATTGACCGAACAAAACTTTTCAGCCTTTCTACGCATGTGCTGCCTACTAGCCGTCTTGTAACTGACCGAATGTAAACCGTCATTAGGATTTCACAGAATATTTCTTAATAAATAATGTTACAATCCGCAATGAAAAATCAGTCAATAAATACTATTTCAATCAAAATATCAAAAAATAATCGTGACATAAAATTTCCAAGAAATTCCAATGCATAAATTTATTGTTTGAAACAAATATTTCTAAATAATAAATCTAGAAAAAAAAAATACTTTAAATGTCAACGGCTATTTTATTTCTTTCTCATAATGAAACAAATTTTACTTTTCACATCATCACAATAAAGAAGAACAAAATATCTTTAATGATAAAGAATATAATCATTTTTATCCTAAAATGTACGTCAGATTAAAAAAAAAATTACACTTTTCCATTTAAATAAGAAAAACGGCAGTCAGAAATGCTTAACAATTTCACATCGTGAATTCTAAACTTCACTGACAGTTCGAACATGAGTAGAAGATTAAAATGGCAGCCATTTTTTCCGTTTTTAATAATTTGAAAAAGTATTCTCGAAAAGCAAAAAGTGAAAATGAAAAATCATGAAACGCACAATAAGAATGTAAGCAGCCATCTCAGGTGAATTTACATTCCAAAAAATAAATTGCAGCAAATCCGGCGTTCGAGGAAAAGAAAAAGCAAATACGATATTTGAGAATGATCATTACTGAAATCAGAGAACAACAAAGAACAATCTTGAATAATCTACAACACGCTGCGCAATCAGATATTAAATATTAAAAACTTTCTCTCCCCTGCCTTAACACGAAATATGCAAAGTATAAATTCACAAACGAAGAAATAAACATTATTCAACAAATGATTCTAAAAGAATTTTAAAAATAAATCACCACGTTCACCGTATCCCGCTGGGCTAGCTAAAAATAATCGAAACAACTTCAAAAAAAAATGGCGAAATGAAAACGAACAAAAAGATGATCGACGAATGGTTGGGAACACATTTACAGTTTGGAAGAAAAAAAATAATAATAATAATAAAAAAATAAACATGAAAATAGCATTCCACAAATCTGTTCATATTGAATAACACAGCTATCAAAGCATCTTCAGGATGACTTTGGAACAAGAAAAGCATTCATTATATCATTTACCCTGTCGACCATTAATTCTTATCGCGAGCGCCCTCTAGAGGCAAGAAAAAAAAATAATGAATAAATGCAGGGGGAAAGATAGAAAAATTAAATAGCGAGAAAATGATTTATCATGCAAAATGCGAAAGGAAAATAGTAACACATGGCAGTTGACAAGTTAAATTTATTTCGCGTAGAATTCCTCATCGGGTTTTGCTTTTTTCCCCTAAGTGTACTCAGTTTATTTTCCTGAAGATGGGTTTAATTTTATTTTATTGTTTCTCATGGATGACTGAAACTCGATTATTCTTTTTTTAAAAAATGTCGCGTTCTACATCGATGTGAAGTTTTAAAATAATATCGTTTGCTTTAAAAGAATGACATTCTTTAAATAATTAAGCTTCGTACGTAACCTAGCAAAATATTTACAAAAAATTAATTTGGATTAATATTTTCAAAAAAAAAATCTTAAAAGCCACACAGGTATTACTGTTGTTTTATATAAAGATTCTTTTTCAGTTGGTAGCATTTCATTAGTTTTATTTCAAAAGTTTGAAATAATTTGTTAATGGAGTTGAGATGTATTGATGTTATCTAAATGGATTTTGTTTTTAAGGTCATTTGATAGGTCATTGCAAATATGAGTATAATAAAAAAAAGTTTGATTATTAGCTTATTTATTTAAACTTCAACAAATATAGAACTGAACAATACATATGATAAGGCATCAAGTCATGGACTTTGTTAATAAAATAATAAAATTTATTTTCAAAGGTATAACTTTATACTATTAAAAATAAGTGAAATTTTGTCAGCATTTCACATGCAACATTATGGTAACAATTTAAATTTTTTTTTCATGGCATTAAACTTTTTAAATTAATTTCATTTTTGGAGCAAAGTTATAATAATCGATTTGACCTATCGTAACAGTCAGTTTGAAAAAGTAAAAGCATATCTATCTCTCTAACCTTTGTTATGTAATGCTTTAAGAAATGTCTATGTTCTTTCGCTGTTTTATATCTACACAAATCCGTAGAGGCATGAAAATTAGACAAAATAATATTATGTATTAGATAAAAATTCAATTTAATTATTGGATTAGAATTATAAATTAAATTATTAGATTAGAATTATTAATTAAATTTTTGAATTAGATAAAAAAAAGTGTTCATTATGAATATTTTAGAATTTTTCTATTTTTTTTTTAATATTTTAAACAAAAAATAACTACTTTAAAAAGTTTTAATTATAATTTTAAAAAGTTTCGATTTCAAATAATAGAACATTATCTTTGTTTCGTTCTTAATAAACAATTTTATTGTCTGTAATTTTTATCATAATCAGTTAATTTTATCGATTATTGATCATTCTTATTGATTTTAAATTTTGTAAAGTCGATTTTTTTAAATTTATACAGTGTTATCACTGTTATTTCAAGTATGAGAGTAGTTGGTTCCTTCAAGTCCTTCACATAGGAAATCTATAGTTTGTTTGTCTTTTAAATTTCAATTGAATTTAGAACTCAATATCATAAAAATATTATGCGCAATAGAACTATGTTTTACTTTATTGTTTTGAATTTATTATTATTGATAGTTATTGTTAAAGGGGAAAAAATATATAATGAGCGCTCCAATGAGTTTTTAATAGGGATTTCTTTGCCACGTGCCGATTTAGGAAACGGAATTTTAGGTATCTTTAAAAATAATTTGTAAGCTTTAGGGATTTTTATTCCTTCGCTCAGAGCGTGAGAACATGCTGAATTCAGCAATATTATAAAGCGCGTGTAAAATTGATTAAATAAAAAAGTGGGAATTGGATCAGGAAATACGAGATCTTTTTGAATGAAATTAATACGAGATAAACTAAGACAAAATTTAGGAAATTAATTATGATTTAAATTAAAGTAAGAGATTTCATTACATATATATTATCAACGAATATTTTCGACAAAAATATTTTTAAAAAAAATTCTGGTATACGATTTCAGAAAAAAAAAATTAGGTTTTTATTACAAAATATTTTTTAATAAAATATTCCATTTACAAGAAATCACTATAAAAACATATCATTAGACTTATGTAAAATACATATAACTTCAATTTTAGGTAATTAACCATAAATATCTCCAAAAAAATCTTTAATAAACCTCATTTCATTATCGCCGTCGTTAATTTTTATTTGAATAAATATTCACAAATCACATTTTAACGTTTATAGCCCTTTTCGCCATTAAATGGAAAATGTTACTAGTTTATTAGGACCTTGTTTTCAAAACATGACAGCGCTTCGACGAAAAAGTTATAAAATTTCAAAACTGGCCATTTAAATGGACGCCATTGCTTCCACCTTCTTGAAACTAAAGCTGATAAAAACGAGAAATATCTCTCCACTTCAACCACAAACTGAAAAGTACTTTCCGAAATCCATGCCATTGAAAAACTGTCACCCCAGCATTTGAGATTCATTTTAAAAACTAAATCCAAATTCAAAAAAAAAAAAAATCCTTTAAAAAATATAGAAAAATGAAGAAAATAACGGATGATGTGACATGCCTACGCCTTAATACTTTACTCATACATTTTTTTAGGTGAATAAAAAACAGTTCAACTTCTCGAGATGTAGCTATACATTATACATTTATAAAAAGCAAGGAAAAAAGTAAAGAAATACCCGTCTTTGCGCACACGTCACTTTATTTGGCCATCCTTCAAGCTAGAGTGACACGTCTGTTATCTACCGAAAGGGGTAATGCGGAATATAATGGAAGAGTATTGTAAAAAAGATCTACCGAAAATCGCGAAGGGGAAAAAAATTAAGAGCTCTTTAAGCTAAGCCTTTACCCCCTGTCATTTGTTCTAAAGACTAAATAATTAATCGTTTTTAAATTACCTGACAAGCAGATATTAATGGAGAAAGGATAGATACATTTTTTTAAGGTTTAGTTTATATATATATATATATTTTGGTGTCGAAGTTTCAAGTTTCGGAATGTGTTAAGCTGGTTGAAGGATTAACGCTGAAGAAAGTGAGGTGTAAGATTTATAAGATTTTTTTAATAAAAAATGTATTGTGAAAAAATTGTCGTGATTTTGATGGATATAAACCGTGATTTAAAAAAAATACGTTCACGAAGGACACATGCAAGAAATTCAATATACACGAAAAATTTAGATTCATTGTAATTTTAATAATCGTTTGCATTGAAACATTATGAAAAAAATAAGCATTACAATTTTTTAAAAAAAATTACATAATGAAGAACAACAACAACAAATCCATCATAATTATTTTTGAAATATAAAAAACTGACTTGATAGCTTATTTAATACTTTACAAAATTTGAATAATATGATGCTATTTCATAGAAATTTAATATACACGAAAGATTTAGATGCATTGTAATTTCAATAATCGTCTGCATTGAAACATTATGGAAAAAAAAAATAACCATAGCAGTTTTTGCAAGAATACGTGATAAAGAATAACAACAAAAAATTTCCATCATAATTATTTTTCAGTTATAAAAAAATTGTCTTTGATAGCTTAACCGATGCTTACCAAAACTTGAATAATTTAATATAGGCGAAATATGCATTGTAATTTCAATAATCGTCTGCATTGAAACATTATGGAAAAAAAAATAACCATAACAATTTTTGCAAGAATACGTGATCAAGAATAACAACAAAAAATTTCCATCATAATTATTTTTCAGTTATAAAAAAATTGTCTTTGATAGCTTAACTAATGCTTATCAAAACTTGAATAATTTAATATAGGCGAAATATGCATTGTAATTTCAATAATCGTCTGCATTGAAACATTATGGAAAGAATAAGCATTACAATTTTTGTAAAAATACATAATGAAGAACGAAAAAAATAAATTATTTTTAGATGTAAATATTTGCCTTTGATAGCTATTTTAATGCTTTACAAAACTTGAATAATATGATGCTACTGATGCTATAATATATACAAACTCTGCGTAATTTGAGAATATATTTGAAAAATGCTAAAATTTAAAAATCGGACAAATTAAATCAGGATCATTTCTAACTTTTCAATCAATTGAAACTTACATGGAATATTAGATATGTATTTTTATGAGAAAGAATCATTTCTATAAGTAATCAATATTTCACCAAGATCAAATTTTAATCATTTTCTTAAATTTTAATATCAAATTAATCATCATAATCATGAAGTCTAATCATCATACGATTTCACAACAGATTTTTACTATTCATTTGCTACTAAAATTACGGGTAAATGTGGAACTTACCTTATTTTTGTTCAAATTTAATGTCTCAAAATTTGTCCAATTTTAATATCTCAAAATTTTCAATGTTTTAAAATAATTTTATGAATTTATAAACTTTATTTAGTCGACACCGGTGAAATAATATAATAAAAAAGCAGACGATAAAATGAGCAATGATTTTTAACGTGAAAATGTTCTGGGCCTGACATTTTTCTTTCTGAATAAATTATGTAGAAATTGCATGAATGACAGACGCAATTAAGACAAAAGATTATCATATTATTTACACAGGTAAGAATTTTTTTTTAAATTTCCAATTAAAGGGAAAGCAGCTTTATGTATTAAAGTTCCGAAAATAATTATGTTTTGAATTTGGGCGGTTTCGAAAACGATTAATCTATAGGCGTATTAAAGTTATCAGTTGGTAAAATTTAACAGTTGCCATATAATGAAGTATACTTTACTATAAAACAAGAAAGGTAATTGAAAATAAGCAAATAATAATAGAAATAATATTATTCGTCATTTATTGAAAAACATTAATACATATATCTTGGTAAACGAATAATTCTAATAAAATTATCACTTTCAATATATTTATTTAATGAAAAAAATGCATTTAATTAAATACTTTCCTAAAAACACATTCAAAGTACTTTAAATAATCAATTTTAATAGATTATAAATTTTAAGACCATCATTTTCAAAGAAAAAGTTATCAAGTGACGTCTGTTAACCTTTAGATAATTAAATCTTATCCTCATTTAATTATTTCATCTCTAATTTTATGATTTCTTCCAAATTTCGAGCATAATATACATTCCGCGTTATTACTAGATAATCTATGAGAAGACATCACTGCATTAAAAAAAATCTACGAAGCACCATTTTCCTGTCACAAATTTTACGTTCTTGCAGCATAATCTATGAGAAGGCATCGTTATATTTGGAAAATGCTATATAACTTCCTTTTTCGGTCACAAATGCCTTGTTCTTGTAGGGTAATCCATAAAATGACATCATTATATTAAAAAACATGCGAAACGTCATTTTTCTGTCTTTTGCAAAAATGGTAGAATTTTTTAATAGATATAACTTTGTTAATGACTTATTCTAATAAAATCATTACTGAACAATTTTCAAATTAAGATAAGAAGGCCGATGTGGCCTGTTGGTACGGTTTCAGCTTCGGGACCAGAAGGTACCAAGTTCGAGGCCCGATTTTGCCGAACTGTCATGTAAGCGGGTCTGGTGCACGCTAAATCCATCGAGGCCAAATGTCTTCACACTAGTGTGGCGCGGAAGCTGGGAGAGGGTGGCGTCAAACCAAGTGTCGTTCTCGTCATCTGACCGTGGTTCAGTATTACAAGGTCCGTCCCAAAATAGCTCTAATGTTGTTTTAAAACGGGACCTTAATATAACTAAGCTAAGCTGAAATTAGGATGAAGTCCAAATATGATTCATACGTTAAATTATTTATTCTAATGAATTAAAAAAATATTTTCGGAAAAACATATAATATACGATTTCTTCATATTTAAATAAAACTTATTTTCATATAATTTTCATACTATTAATCTTTAAAAACATCCCCCTATCTTCATCGAAATAGAGATTTCATATTTTTTATAAAAAAAATCTAAGGGAATATCAGACTATCTCTAAAAACATCTACGAAGTACCCTTTTCCTGTCACTTACTAAATACCACATCCCCAAAATAGTGCAGAAATATTTTGACATGGAATATTACGAAAAAAACTCCTCGCAGCAATTCACAGGACGACAAGTTTTCGAAAAAGAAGATAAAAAAAAGCCATCAACAAACATCCCAATAATCAACGACCGGAAATATAAAACTTGGGAACAAGAAAGACGGGGAAAAAGAAATGGGGAAAAAATGAATCCGGCCCCCAGAAAGAAACAAAACAGTTTGAAACGCATCAAATCGCCCCGAGACAGTGCGGTTTTCTGCTGGACAGGATGTAGCACACAAAAAAAAGCAAAGTAAATGACAGGATTGCTGGGTTTCAAAATAAGTTTTATCCTTTAAGGCGATTCTGGAACGAAAATACCATAACGAGATCGGGTAGAAGAGATGGCAGAAAGCTTGTTAGGCAACCTATAGTTGTAGGATTTTAATCCGATTCTATCCTTAAATGTCTTCGCATAGCACAGGAAGAAGAGGCGTTGATTTTTTTATTTCTTTTACTTTGGTCAGAAGAAGAATTTAGAAGGAAACGGAGCGGAACGATAGTATAAAGAGAAGAAAAAAATACCCAATTCCAACAGAATAAGATTATTTTTGATGAACAATATTAAATTCATAGCTGTTTATAAGCCAGATATATCTCCTCTGTTTTAGAATACGCAGCCGAATGACAGACTTAAGATTATCTTAAGTGGCATCAATTTCTCCCGCTATTAATACTAACTAGCAAAAGTGATTGCCTCGATACTTTTCTCATACTTTCTAATACATATAATAAAATCGTCGTCTCGATACTATTGCTAAACTCTTTAATACATATAATAAAATCCTCACCTCGATCCTTTTAATACTGACTAACAGATATAATAAAATCGACGCCTCGATACTTTTACCATACTCTTCAATACATGTAATAAAATCATCGCCTCGATATTTCCCCCATACTCTCAAATACATATAATAAAATTGTAAATGGCCAGCTAGTATTAACAGCTTGCCATTTTCAAACAATTTTATGAAAGTGCCTCTCTGCGTGAAATTTCTTCGATTTATTTTTACGGCGATCAATCGTTGATGTGTGGTTAATTCACAAAAAACAATGTGTATATTGGTCGCCTCCGCCCCCCTCCCCCGAAACCTTAATTTGTCACAGAACTACAATTGTAGGTACAAAATCAGATAATAAATTTCATTTTTTACAAATGAATGTGTTTTTGTATTATCGCTTTTAAAAAACAAATAGAAATAAAAACAAATTGACTGCGAAAAAAAAAATTGCTCCGCTCAAATTTGATAGTTATCCACATTTCAAACGCTAAATTTGTATAATAAATTTTACGAAACTAACTCTCTTCGTTTAGTAGTTATCGTGTCAGCTTATAATTGGACTGATTATTTGGCGATTTATTTCTATGGCGATCAATCGCTGGGATGCGATTAATTTACAAGTACCAGAAAACAATGTCTATTTTGATCACCTCCCTCTCCCTACTGTTTGAAAACCAAATTTGACACATAAATAGAACTGTAGTCAAAAAATCGCATATCAAATTTTATGCATTTAAATTATTGCGTTTCTGTATTATCGCGTTTAAAAGATAATGAAAAAACAGATTAGTTCAAATGTTATATTTATCTACACTTTAGATGTTAAATTTGTGTACCAAATTTTAACAAGCTAGCTCTCTTCGTTTTATAGTTGTTGTATTAACTTATAATCGGACTGAACTTATAATGCTGCGATTTATTTTTATGGCGATCAATCGTTGGGTTGCTATTTATTCACAAGTACCTGAAAATAGCGTATATTTTGGACGACTTTTTTCCTCTGCCGATAGGAAGCTTTGACATAGAACTACAATTATAGGTACAAAATCACATGCCAAATTTTATTTGTATATATTAATGCATTTTTGTATTATCGCTTTTATATGATTGTGAAGGGGGAAAAAAACAGATTTGTTCAAATTTGATACTTACCTACACTTTAGATGTTAAATTTGTTTATCAAATTTTAACAAGCTAACTCTCTTCGTTTTGTAATTATCGGGTTAACTTTTAACCGTACAACCGGTTAGAGAGACTTCCTTTGAATGGATTTCGTTCAAAATTTGATAGAAATCTACAAATTTAGTGTAAACGCCGTATGCCAAATTTCATCCGTCTAGCTCAATGCGGTTTTGAGTTATCTTGTTCGCAGATGGACGTTGGACAAGAAGATAGACGTAGTTAAAAAGACGAAAGTACAGACTGACAAATGGTCAACCATTTGACGGATTTAGTTTAAAATTCGACAAGTAACTATATTTTAGATGTTAAATCTGTATTCCAAATTTTATCTATTTAGCTCGGAGTTTTGTAGCTATCGAATTTACCTTACTCGAGCAGCTAGCCAAAGAGATAGATTTCCTCTATATGAATTTAATTTAAAATTTGGCGAAATGTTGGTTGATTTTTGGCGAAATTTGGCGAATTTCTCAAATTGTATTAAAGTTATCATTTACAAACAGATTAACATGCATTCAAATAAATACATAAATATATTCCAAAAATGATTTTTTTAGATTCAGGGAGTTCTGAAAATGGGAGTTTAGTCAAAATCTCGTGTTTGAATATTTTTACGATTGCAATACTTCCTCTATACTTCGCTCAAGAGAAAGTAAAGAGTGCTTTATGGAGCTTAAAAAAAATAATAATCTGCAGATTCCGTCCGTACTACAGTTACCTATTCCGGTTGGCAGCATATCAAAAGAGTTGAAGAAAAATCAAGATTCAACCATAAAAGAAAATGACGAGAAACGTAAGAAAGTTTAAAGAGCTTGACTTATCAAGTGGAGAAAAAAAATTATAAAACATTTCAACTTTCTTCGTTGGAAACATTTTTCCTCCAAAATAAGGCTCAAAAGACTTTCTTTTCATCAGCGAAAGAAGCATAAAACCAAATTTGCATAAACGAAATAAACTACATTAAAAAAAATAATAAAGAAACTTCTATGAAGTTTCGAATAAATGTCTTCTCTTTTCTTTCCATTTAGGAAACTCAGAGTTAACTTTTCCAGTTTTCCCCACAAACTGATTAGTTTATTAGTTTGTTAACCCTTTCCACATAAAATGCAATAATTTCAAAGCCCTAAAATTAGCGCTCTAAAGACCATCTAAAAATAAACATTTAATTACAAAAATCTGAAAGAAATATATTTAAAAATTCTGAACTTCTACACGATTTCCTAAGAAATTTTTAGATCTAAAATCGTGAATATATACAAATTAAAATAAATCGTATGAATTACACATAGATGAACATTTAAAAATTCTACATCAAATTTAAGTAAAAACTAGAGGGAATTGTCTCCCTCAAACTTTCTCGTATACTCTTTAATAAAGATGCAATCCCTCCCCCCCTCCCCCAACGCATAAAATGGTGGACCTTTCGTAAGGCATTGCATGGCATTAGAAAATATTTGGCGCGAATTTAGTATTTTTATTGAATCTATTGTATAATTCTTAGCAATTTCCTGGCTATTAATCCCTGGCTTTTAGCAATAGGACCCGAAAATAAAATTTATGTTACAGAGGCGTTGTTTCAAACCCAAATTTGGCCGGGGTGGCCTGGTGGTAAGGTCTCGGCTTCGGAACCGGAGGGTTTCGGGTTCGAGACCCGATTCCACCGAAGGACCGTCGTGTAAGGGGGTCTGTTACACGTTAAATCCGTCCTGACCAAACGTCCTCCCGCTGGTGTGGTGTGGTGTGGAGAGGGGTTGCCAGCTCAGGTGTCGTCCTCGTCATCTGACCATGGTTCAAAATTACGAGGTCCGTCCCAAAATAGCCCTAGTGTTGCTTCAAACGGGACGTTAATAAAACTAAACTAAACTAAACTAAATCAAACCTAAATCTGTCGCAGAACTACAATTGTAGTCATAAAAACACACGACAAATTTTATATATTTATTTCGCTTTTGAGTTATTATATGTAATGCCAAAAATGTATTTCTTATGTGCTTGTGAAAGCACAGACCGACAGACGGTCGACCCATTAACGGAATTGGTTCTAAATTTGATAAGTATCTTTACTTTAAATGTTAAATCTATGCACCAAATTTTATCCATACAGCTCTCTTCTTTTTATAGTTACCATGTTAACTCATATTCAGACAAGCGAACAGACTATCTCTGAATGGATTTAGTTCAAAATTAGATACAAATCTACAAATTTGGTTTTAAGGTTATATATAAAATTTCATCTGTTTATCTCATAGCATTTTTGCCTTATCTTTGTCACAGACAGAGATAATGCCAAAAATATATTTTTGAACATGAAGATGTCTAAAACGTGGCGATTTATCAAAATCTCGAGTTCGAATTTCTTTGACGATTACATTATTTCCTCTATACTACGTATACAAGAAAGTAGAAAAGTTTACAGAAAAATTAAAAAGATATTGCAATTTGATTTTAATATATATATAATTAGGTAGGCAAAAAACAGCCGTCTCTCGACCCTAGTCACTGATACGATTTCTACAATATTTATTTTATATGAAAGCTTCAGGACACGACATCAACTATACCCCTACCACACCCTATTTTGAGAGAAAAAAATGATTTCTCTTCTTATTTTCTAAGGGCGTTAACTCAGAAACATGCCCTCCCCCACTTTGAATCAAAGTTCCGATTTCTGTAATTTCTATTTTATGTTCAATTTCGTGTCCCATAGATTCGGCATCATTGTTGCTTGCTAACTTTTATTAACTCTTTCTAGAGATATTGCAAAATTATACATGACGCAGTCAAGGATCACAACAAACGGATCAATTTCGCCAATTATATTACAAATTAATTTTGCCACTTAGCAGCATGAACAATCAGTCAGAGTGCCTTGTGTTTATAATAAGAAGGAATTTAAAATATTACTTTCCATTTAGTATTACTTTTGGTTACTGTTACCAAAGCAATGCTCTTAATAATATAGACAAATTATTGGTTTACAAGGCAACTAATAATTTTATAATCTACAAAACAAATTAAAAAGACGAGAAAAGTTAATTACTTCGAATTTTTTATTGCAATCAGAAACCAATCAGTTAAGAAGAAGAAATCTCACCTCAAAAAGAAATACTTTATGGTTTTAGTGAAATACATAAAGCATGGTTCTATATTGCACATGCCTATTTCTAATACTTTACCAAAGTAATGCTCTTAATAAAATAGAATTATTGGTTTGCAAGGCAACTAATCATTTTGTAATCTACAGAATAAAATTAAAAGAAATGTTTTATGGCTTTAGTAAAAAACTTGAAAAATGGTTCTATATTGCATATACCTATTTCTAATATATTACCAAAGCAATGCTCTTTATAATATAGGCGAATTACTGGTTTACAAGACAGTTAATGATTTTGTAATCTACAAAATAAATTTAAAATATTTTATGGTTTTAGTAAAAAACATGAAGCATGGTTCTATATTGCATGTGCCTATTTTTAGTATATTACCAATTAATGTTCTTAAGAAGATAGGAGAATTACTGGTTTAGAAGGCAATTAATAATTTCATAATCTACGAAACAAATTAAAGAGAAGAGAAATATTAATTACTTCGAATTTTTTATTGTAATTAGAAATAAAATGTTAACTTCCTCAAAAAGAAATACTTTATGTTGTTGTTAATAAAAAACTTGAAATATGGTTCTAATTGTAGTTGCCTTTTCAGTTGATAGTACATTAAAAGCACTAATGAAGAATCAAGATTCAGAGAAAAAATAAAACGAAGAAAAATATAAGAAAGTTATAGTTGTCTGATTTATCAACTGAAAAAAAAAGTATAAAACATTTCAACTTTCTTAAATGGAAAAATGTTTCTCAAAAGAACTCCTTTCATCAACTCTAGAAGCATAAAAACAAATTTGCATAAAAGAAAGAGCTACAATAATGATAAAAAATAATAGTAAAGATAACTTCTATCTCCGAAGTTTTGAATAAACGCTTTCTCCTTCCTTTTCGTTGAGGAAACTTTAGGAAACCCCGAGTTAACTTTCCCAGTTTCCTCTCCTGCTAGCCTTTTCTACACAAAATGTATCAAAGACTCAATCCCCTAAAACGAGCGTGCAAAAGAGCATCGAAAAAGAAACTTTTAATTACAAAAGGGGGGGGGGTAATAATTCAAATAATTCTAAACTCTCTCTCGAAATAAGTGTGTGTACCTCTGGTGAGCTCCCGAAGGAACTGCAGACACTGATTTGCATTTGAATCTCGACCAAATAAAGACCGGGATGCCAATTTTAATCTGATGATTGGCTACGGACATTGGCTCGGGGAAAAGAGGTATGATGGAGGAGCTGCGGAAGGCAAATATTTACCAGAGAAAGAGGCAGATGTCTTCCTGGAATAGATGGTTCTTTCGAGAGTATTGAACAAACTGGGAGGTAAATAGAACGAGGTGTGTACCTTTTTTTTTCCTTGAAAAAAAAGTGACATTGGACTTAGGTTTAAAATTTGTGTCCGCTTTCTAAGCTGATTCTTCGTAGTTTTAGATTATATTTGTATATATTGAGGTTAAAATAAATTTAATAAAATCCCTTTTTTAAAACATGCTTTTCTCATTGCATTTAAAAAATATATCCCTTTATTTTTAGCTGTCTACTACTCATCAGTCTTTAATATAGTTTCCACATCTTAGTCTAATCTTTATTCTTGGTTAATCTCCATTAATCTTAGTCTTAGTTAGTCTACATTAATCTTAGTCTTAGTTA
>JAPMOR010061887.1:8267-23182 GCA_026543865.1 Argiope aurantia | reverse complement strand
AGGCCTTGCACAACAATAATATTTTTCATTATCTATAGGTTAGTACAAATCATGTGCGACAAGAATTTTTTCTTATACTTAAGGGATAGCATATATGCTGTATAAGTAAAACTTTTTCATGCATCTGTGGAATAATACAAATCATGTACGAGTAGGATTCTCTTGTGTCTCAGGATTTATATAGATCTTGTACAAAAATAATATTTTTTTGTGCCTGCGTACAAGTAAAATGTTGTGGGACTAGAAGACCTTTATGGGTTATTACGGGTACCCGCATTACAATTAGAGCTAATATTTGTCTATGATATCAACTTTTCAGCAGTAATTTTTAAATAATAATTAGTATAAAACGTATTCAAATTCGAAAAATAACAAACCTTTCTTACTTACTAAATTTTATCAAAAAATTTGAGACAGCTAATGCTAAAAAATTGCATTAGGGTTTTTTTTTGACAAATATATTATAAAAAATTCAAAAAAAAGATAAAATATTATCTTCCTCCACAGCAGATTTTTCTGAAAATTTAACACCTGCTTTGTAAATGCCGCAGAAACAACTGCCTATATTTATTAACTATAAGCTTTTAACCAGGTGGAAAATTAATATGAATTGAAATTATGCACGTTTAACATGCGTGAACAAGGAACATACGTTCCGTGACAAAATTTTAATTTATTGCTAAGATAGTGAATCATGGCATGTATGACAGGAGCGAAATAGCTTTACTAAGCTCCTGAATTCTAAGCACAGAAAAATATTCGCTTAAAGAAAGCTATATCGTGCATGCATACAGATTATAAATTACATTTATTACTATAGGATACGCTGTCTACTACGTTGCAATACATTTGCTCTCTACTTGGAAACGTTTCAATACATGAATTTATTAATTTATTACTTTCCTCTGGAACTAACTTGGAACATAGGTCTATGTATAGAAATACTAATAGAATCACGCAAAAAAAGTCTTATACTATAATTGATAATTATACTGTGATTCTTTTATTCGCAATGGAAACATTTCACGTGGAATCGCAACAAGAAAACGATTTTGAGACGAAACTTTAATTTTACATATTACTTACTGACTGACCAGGATATTTAGGGAAAAAAACTATTTTGACAATTATTTTTAATATTATCTATCAATGGTTAATCTGATATTCCAGCAAAAAATTACTTTGTATTGAGACGTTATTCTATTATTATGTATTGAGACGTTATTCTATTAATATGTATTAATGATTGATCTGTTTCTCGAAATTCTAGAGACGTGTTTTTTGGCTTTAAAAAGCATTTACCCAAATATTTTCCCAAAATATTATTGATTTTATAATCATGGTGGAAAATTATATTAGCTATATTCAAATAACATCAAATAGAAAAGAGTGATATATTTTATTATTAAATGTTTTTATATTACTTTTGAGTTTAAACAAAAATTCAAACATATTTGGATGAGAAAAAAGGATGGGTTAAAGGCGAAATTTATATATTTTTCGTTCCATATCACAGAAGTCTAGTTATGAGAAAAATTTAATTTTCAATTCATTTTTTTTATTTTTACATTTTTTAAATATTTTATAACAAATGAAATAAAAAAAATTAAATAGATATTTCATAGAAATGAATACTCGGATATGAGTTCGTACTTTTAAATAACCTTAAATAAGTTGACCGTGATGGCTTGTTTTAAGGTCTCACCACTGAAATCTTAAGAGTTCCAGGTTTGAACACTATTCTTTCACAGATTTATCGCCTATATCCGCCAAATGCACGTTTAATTTAACGTCGGAAGTCAAAGACTGTCCCTCTTGTGTAATGTGGAAATTAGAAACGAGATCTACATGCAAGGTCATTTACATAATGGGCACCTCATACATGGGAATGAAAAACTTCCGGAATGGTGGTTGGTTCCCGCCACCTGGTGGGTACAAAAATGGTGTGGGGTCAGCTACCCAGTATCGATGACGGGACATGCTTCCTACAGGATGAGATGTGCTGTGTCCAATGATAACTCGTAGAACTCAACCTTAGTTTCCGCATGTCTCGGTGATCGGGTCATTCAGATTTTTCTGTGTAGGAGGGTAATCCAAAAAATAATTTACAAGCAGCAGTATTTGGAAAGTAGGAATTGTAGATGGGAATATCGTTATCCAAAGTGGAGACACATGGTGCTAGTTGTCTTAGACCGATCGTTTGAGCTGATAGTATTAGTACTGAGACCTGAAACAGCGACAGTGATGGCAAGACGTCTAGAGAAGTGGTATCGCACAGAGGTGTCAGCCGTAATACGATTTCTATGGACCAAGAATGTGTCCCCATCGGATATTCACAGGCAAATAGTTAAAGTGTACGGAAGCGAAGCAATGAGTAGACAACAGGTGGCAAAATGATGTTCTTTTAAAGGGATCAGAAAGATTGCAGGAAACGCTTAGGTGGGAGGTCTGGAGCCATCCCCCATACAGCCACGATTTGGCTCCCAGTAACTATTTTCTTTTCGCGCCATTGAAGAAACACTTATCCGAAACAAAGTTCATATCAGACGGTGATATTCCAAAAGGTGCCAAGAACTGGCTCAATAGCCGTGAACCTGATTATTATCAAGACGGGTTACACAAATTGATCGGGTGTGAACAATTGAACGGGTGTGATAAATGCCTCAACAGGTTTGGTGATTATGTTGAAAAGTGACCGCCACATATGTATCTTAATTGCCATTTGTATCCTGCGTCTATTGTTAATAAAGCATTTTTTCCTTTGCCTTGTAAACTTTTTTTGGAACACCCCTCGTACTTTTGAGGTGATTCGGAGTAGTTGCTTACGGCTATCAAATAGAGTAACTGAGCTGCAGCCCAGGGGCTCTATTGATGCAAGAGCGCCCAATAATTTAATATACATATTTTATTTAGGCATATTTTATTTTAGGCAAGTTATAATTTTGCTTGCATTTAATTATAATTTAAGCTTCATTAATAGGTTATTGTTATGGTTATTCATTAAGCGGTTGCTTCATTAAACGGTTGTTGTCAACTATAAAGTCTCCGAAATTTTAAAAGCATGCATATAAGCTTCAAAAATTTATCCCGAGACAATCACTAAAAAAAATCTAACCTGTAATAAATAATGTTATTAATTGGTTATTAGTAAACCCAAAGGCCTTTAAATGGTTACAATTTTTGATGGAGAGCCAAATTATTTTTGTCCAGGAAGTTCAAATTCGTTAAAATGTCCCTAATCGCATGCTGGGATACGGCTCTCCTACTCAAATTGTGGTTTACGAGAGATATTGCAATATAGCCAATATTTTGCTTCAACCAATGGCACATTAATCTACTCTAATTATAACTGAACTGGGACTCCTTTAGTCAAATTAAAGAACACAAAAAGCATTAAAAATTCTACATTTCTAAAACTTATTATAAGCTTGTAAAAGCTTTTCAGGGGAGGAAATTTCTTTCCGTAATCATCATTACATCAGTTTTTTTTTTTTATTGAGTGAAGTGGTAGTTTTTTGATGATTCTTTAGGATAAAGTGTTTTTGGTACCTATGAAGATAACAGGTGGAGACATTTGGTTCTAATTTTTCTCATTCGAACAGCCATTGACGAGTCATAGTAGCCAAGCGACAAAATCTGGACTTCGGGAGAGGAGGATTCCAGATTTGAAACCTGATACCACAGACATTTAAAAAGAGTTTCTTGTATGTTAAGTGCATCGGAGCCTCTCACTGGTGTGACGTGGAAATTTGGGAAGGGGTTCCCTGCTCAGATGTCTCTCTTGCCGTCTGATTATGGTTCAAATCTAAGAGATTTTGTTTATAAATATTTCATTTGTTACTTAAAAATGAGACACTGCTTAAAGTAAACTACAATCATCATTTCTAAAAGGAAAGTAAATTGTTTATGCATCAAAAGGGTTAATCGAAATTGCACGAACATCATAAGGAAGTATGAAAATTTCGGCATCCGTTTCGAATCCCCATTTAGAAAAAAAAAATCAGAACCAGCAGCTGAGCAGCTAACGTTTATCCCAAACATGAAACCACGGCATCTAGCTAAATACTAACCAGAATAGCGCATAAATCACTTCTGTCGCACATCCGCAGAATTAATGTTGACTTAACGCGAAGAACTGTGAAATGCCACCGTGCATTAATCAGTGCGGAGAAATTTTAGGATAATGCATTACTTCATCAACCCCCAAGACATGTTCGCCACTAAGTAATAGTTCCAAAATGGTTTAAAACAGGGTATAATCATCCTCATCATTGTAATAAAGATGGAAATACAATTAAGCCTGGACCAGAGATCTATTGTGCATTTTGATCATTAATCTCCGAAGACCACCTGATAATTCCTTTCATGTAGATATCTATTATCCGGAATTGGAACATTAGATGGGGCTCTAAAATATGCATGTAAATCTGGGCATACTACTGAGTCTAATAATAGTGGTATCTGCTAAGGCATGCGTTAGATCGTTCGGGTTAATTTTCGTCGCATTAAGGATTCGCCGTGGAATTCATCAGCGTAGGGAGGGCCAGTTCATAAGGAGGGATTAAAAGAAAAAGTAAATGGCACATGGTACATCTAGAATAGAAAGTCCAACATATTTCTTTTTGGATTTTGTCGTATAATTAACACGGTCTCGATATTAGCACAATCGCTTTAATTTTTACTTCCTCTTATACGTAGTATAGAGAAAGTAGATTGAAATATAATATCTTGTTGGAAAATGTCCGTCTGTCTGTCTGTTGGTGACAAAGATAATCAAAACTGCCTTTAGCTATAGGGTTGGAATTTGGATGCGGTTTTTATACCAAATTTGCAGAATTCTAACATATTTGAGTAAAATCTGTTCAAAGGAAGTCCGTCTGTCTGATTGTTCCAAATAAATTTAAATTACAAAACGAAAAGAGCAAGAAGATATAATTCGGTACAGAGTGTAGTACAGACATAGTATAATGTAGACGCCTGTTAAATTTTAAGCTATATCGAACTACGGGTGGACTGTCTGTCCTTTGTTCCTAAAAATGAAAACGTGGTAATTCTAAAATGCAAAAACTTAAATTCATCAAATTTGGCATGAGATTTTGTAACTACAAGTGCAATTTTGTGTCAAATTTCGGTTGAGAAAAACGTGTCTGAAACACAATTCGAGTTTTGGGTACTATTAATCACGTGCCAGGGATTAATCGCCAAATATCCTGCCAAGGATGATACGACAGGTTTAATAAAATTGCTAAATTCATTGGAAAAGTTCAAGTTTCTGAACTATTGTACGCCAATGCCATGTAAGGCGTTCTCTGTCATGACACGTTCATTAGAGATAATACGAGAATGTTTTGGGGTGACCACACCCGCTGCCCTTAAGTTAATTTGATTATTACAACTTTCTTTTCTAATTTCATCAAACGATCGAAATTAATTGTTTTATTTTAGTTGAACAACAATCGATTGTAAAAGTAAAAGGAAAATAAAAGAGCGAGAGTGTTAAAAAAAAGTTTTCAAGGAAGGATCGAGTTGCGGTTGTCCGGCTCTTGATGTAATAAAAGAAAACAAAAAGACGCGGAAAAAAGCAAATATGTTAGCTTGAAAAAAAATTTAAGTGAAACAGAATGATCATATCAGGAATTTGGAAACATGCACCCGAAAACAATTTTCAAAATGGATCGTATACTGATTTTGATTCATTTATAATACAAAATTGTGTAAATGCAAAGATTGCAAATGTGTAAAATATAGATATATTCTTTTTAGCAAAACATGTACCGTAATATTAGCAACTCATGTCATTAAAATTCCTAAATCTACATTATTCCGAATTTCGAAGACAGAAAAATCCATAAACTGAATTTCAAGTACCATCAAATCTTTTTCCTACAGAAAAGGATTAAAAAAAAGCGAAGTTTCTCAGTTAAAGGATTTTGCCAATAAATTTAAAAGGCATTAACGAAATTGTTGAAAAATCCAGATCCTCAAAATCAAAACAGAGCAATATTTTTAATTCCTGTTTAATTTAATTTAATCTAATCTAATTTCTTGTTACTAAATATTGAAAAAATATTTATTTTCATTTGCTCCTATTTTAAATGTTATTAAGTGCAATTCTTATCATGGAACAGAGGAAATAATAATATATATCTGAAAGTCTCCAGGAGCAAAAAAAGATTTAGAAATTTATTTTACTTTTGCGACTCCTGATAACGCTGCTATTATGGCACGAATATGAAATTATAACAAAATAATATTTTGAGAATTATAATGGCTTCTATTTCAAATTACTTCTCATTAGAAGGTATTCAGATATTAATTTCCCTTTTTCGTCCTCAGATTATTCGGTTATTGCCAGACGATTATTTGATTATTACAAGATTATTCAAATATTGCCAGAAGATTACTCGACTTTTACACGAAGATTGTTTGATTATTACAAGATTATTCAGATATTGCCAGAAGATTACTCACTCGACTTTTACACGAAGATTCGTTGATTATTACATAAAGATTATCCGGTTATTGCCAGAAGATTACTCGACTTTTACAAGAACATTGTTTGATTATTACATAAAGATTATCCTTAAAGCTATTGTCAGAAGATTATCGACTTTTACACGAAGTTTATTATTAAAGATTGCAAAAAGATTATTATTAATGATTACAAAAAGATTATTACAAGATGATTATTTGATTAGTACAATATTTTTCAGCCATTTCCAGAAGATTATTCGACTTTTACACGAAGATAATTATTACAAAAAAGATTATTCGGCTATAGTTAGAAGATTATTCAATAATTGCATGAAAATAATTCGACTGTATTGGGAAGATTATTCGATTGCACCAGAAGATTATAAGATTGTTAGGAGTAAATACTTGAAGTTATATATTTACAAATATTTTTAATTATTTCAAAGCATAAGACATTCTAAATTTAATTTATTGTTGTTTCTTTTGATTATGTTGCTTCCATAAAATAATTACATGACTGTTATAAGATCATGTTTTTAAGATATATTCATTTTTATTTTAAAGTACTTGAGCAGTAAGCATTCAGAAATTTATTTGGATTTTTACGAATTAATTCGAATCTTAAAGAATTTGACTTATGTTCTCAGAATTTACCAGACGATTATGCGACTTTAACGAGGCCATTTTTGGATGAATTATGTTTACTTCTACTGCAAATTTCAATTTTATTTTATTTTAATAAAAAAACATCTTTATGTTTGCCTTTGCTGATATCCGTAAATGTAGGGAAGAGTGCCTCTCCTCCGTTTAAGCTATTTATTCAAACAATAAACAGACATAACACTTTAGCGCGAAATTAATTTACTAATTTAATAAGGCTCTCCGGCAATTAAAATGTATATACTCCCAAGCCACTCCGAACTCATTGGCAAAAATACAAACGACAAAAGAGGGAGGTCGTTCGGTTGCTTACACTCTGCCGGCGATTAAAACCCCACTCAATTATGTCACGAAATATTGCCAGAAATTAGGCAGAACTGGAGCAAAGAAAAGAAATAAAACCTGCTGCAAGAAACAAAAGGGGTGGGATAAAAAACAGCTATTTTCTGTAGGGGGGTTAGGAGGTAAGCTTCATGCATAACAACGTTGTCGTCTTCCGCTCAGGATGGCAAAAACTGCGACGATTAGAACAGAGATCGGGGCCTGCCTCCGCCGGATAACTCATATAATGCCTCCCGAAATAATGATTAGGCTCTTTATGGGGTGGTCGATACTAGCCTTTAGCGCTGGGGATCTTTTACGACGTTGAGCTCCCTGCTACTTAATTAAACTAATTAAACGCAGTGCGCACATAAATTTCGGGGATTCTGTCTCTCAGCGTTAATAAATTTTTGGACTGAACGTCGTTTTGAGTTCGCGCCGCATAGTTCTTCATTTAGTTCGTGTCAGACCTACAATGAAGCCATATTCTTTATTAATGGATCCACCCGGCAAAAGGAAGGATGGTGAGAATTTTAAAACGATCGTTTTCCGACTGGCCCCAAATAGCGATGTATATTATCTTGTCCCTTACGCACTTTTTTTGATGCAGTATGTGTAATTTAAGGGTTGGCATTGTTTGCTTTATGTTTTAAGGATAATATAATCAAGCCTTCTTTTCCCCGCTTATTTTTATTTGTTTATTACTTTTTTTGAAAAATGCATGTTATTTATGGTATTTTTAAAGCGTTTTTTCCCCCTTATTTATTAGGTTGTTGCAATATTTTACAGAGTTTGAAGGTTTCAAGTATGCTGCGTGCTCAATTCACGATACTCTTGAGTAGATTTAAAGAGTTGAAAATGAATTGAAAAGTTTCAAAATTTATATTATTCACCTGCATTCCAATATAATAAAAATTAAAATGTTTTTGGAATACGCTGTTATTGAAGTACTAAAAAATAAAAACTTTGTAATTTATTATATTAGTATGTATATGATACAAATATAAATTCACACAAACACACACATTTTTATTGCAGTAGAGAATATAATTTTAATGAATTAATTTAAGTTTCATTAAGGGTTTTTTTTTTTTTTGTTTTTTTTTTAGTATTTGCGTCGAAAATATTTTGAAGCAGTTTCATGGCCGAAGAGAGAGAAGATACTTTTGTAATTTTAAAACTTCACTTTATTCCATCCCAGGAGGCATAATCTATGTACAATCAAGAAACGACAAGGTACATCTATCTACATCACAACGCAAGAGCGAAAAGAGAAAAGAGCGAACGAAATATTTGTCCTAATGATTATATACTGAAAGGTTCTGATAGAGATTTATTTACACGTGTCGATTTAGGTAAGGAAATTATAGGGATCTTTTAAAAGAGTTTGTTTAGATCGACAATTCCTATCCCTTCACTCGGAGTGTGGGAACTTGTCGATTTCAGCAATTTTACAGAGCTTCTGTTGCATTAATTAAATAAAAATGGTGGAATTGGATCAGGAAATAAGAGAACATTTTAGAATGAAATTAACATGGGTTAAATTAAGATAAAAATTAGGAAATTAATAAGGATTTAATTTAGAATTAGAGACATTATTACATATATAAATTTTCTGTAATTAATAATTAATTGAAATTTATTTCATAATTCATTATTGTAATTATCATAAGGAAAATTTTCAATGGCATTTAATTAAGTAGATAATTTTTTTGTTAATTAAAAGTTATGTTTCCATATGTAGAAAATACCATTTGAAATAACAGGTGTTTTTATTCTTGTTACTTATATTAATTAAAATACTTAAGTGAGTTTGAAATATTTTATTTATTTCAGAGTAGGTACTTGAAATGTTTAAATAAATTTATATCACTTTTTAAAATTATTTATAATTTATGCAAATAGATCTTAAAAATCATTTAGTTCAGCTGATTTTCTCATTTTAATCGAAAATGGTTTCAGATGATGAAGGAATTTAGTGCATTATGATATTTTATATAATAATATTTTCCACTTTATACATTTAAAGCCTAAAAAGTGTTTTCACTTTAATCAATGCTGGCTGCATCACATAATAACATTATAAAAGGCAAAGCGAAAGCAATTTATTTACATCAGTTGAATTGAAACTTAATCAAATTGTCTAGACAGGGTGTGAAGAACACAGATTCAGCTTATTTACAGATGAACAAAATATATCCGCAATATCACCTTATTTCAACTTGTGCATTCATTTAATATTAATTTGTAGATAACTTTCCTAGAAGAGAGTTTTCTTTGTTTAAAATCAGAATTTGATAAAATAATTATTAGCCGCTTATGGCGACCAGCTCTTCAGCCACCATATTGATGGTATTGATTTTGTAATGTTATCCAATTTGTTGATTAAACTTATCGCAATAACAGACAGTACTTTTTAAAATTATAATTTTACATTAAATATGAGCATTCTGGTTGGATAATTATGCTTTCAAATTTATAAATTTAATTGGCGAAAAAAATTCACGAAATCTGGTCCTGGCTGGTGGTGGCATTGAGGCTGGAGACTCTAGTAATATTTAATTTCGAAATTTCTTTCAAAAGATGGTGAGCGGCTAAACCTTTATTTAATAAAGGCTTAAAGGCTATATAACACATTTCAATCACCAAAATATTTAATATGAAATAAAAATTAGTGAAATCGGTAAAATGATTGAGACTAGTCCAACGGGAATGGATAGTAACGGAGAAAAGGACCATTGATTACGTACTTAAAGGTCATTATCTTTCATATGAAACAAAAACTGGAGAAATCCGACCTGTAATTGAGGTTGGGAGACTGGATCTTTGGCTTTACTACTTATCTCAAATCTATAATTATGGAATTTTTTGATTATTATTACTATTATTATTATTATTATTGCTTCTGTATTTGATCAAGTCCAAGTACATTTCAATCAAAAACTTCTTCAATGGCGCAGAATTAATAGTGTATGGAGGTGTAAATATGATATATATGTTACGGTAAATGTGATTTATAGGATGTTATGTTAAATTAACGGTGATTATTCATAATCACCCATAATTTAACATAATTATAATCACCAGTAATATATAATCACAAATTTAATATTTTATATAAATTGAATCATTTTTGGCGAGTTATTTGGCGATTAATCCCTGACATGCGTTAATATTATCCGAAAATCAAATTTGAATTTTTAGGCATATTTTTTTCATTTGATTGAAACAAAAATTCGGCTCTAAATTACTATACGGTTATTATACTTTCTCTATACTGCATACACGAGAACGGAAAAAATGCAAGATGCGCCAAAGTAATTGATATATGCTATGGAATAATGATCCTTAATTGACGACTTCACATTTTTGTGCAGCAACATAACTAACAGCTGCATTCGCCCATAATTCACAATGAAATGTTCATGTAATTCACATTTAATGTTCACTATTATTATGATACATAGAAAGTATAATTTTTAAAACATTGCGCATATTGGGCTCATATTTTACCGTCATAAAGTATTAAATATATTTCCGGAAATTTGCGGTGTAATTTGAAATATAGGTATATATAATCTCGTCGTTATATTTTACAAACAATTTAAATATAATTTAGGATAGTATTATTCTTTTGCTGCTATTTCCCAAACTTTGTCCTACTTATCGCAGTTTTATTCATTTATTGGCAAAAAATGACAACGTACATTTTTAAGCTAAAACAATACTTCTTCCCTACAAACACACACACAAAAGCCTTATTGGGGAGGGGTCCCCATCTTTTGTTTCTTGCAGTAGGCTTTCCAATTTCACTATAGTTCTGTTTAATTTTTGGCCATATTTCGGGACAAAACTGAATGAGATTTTAATTGCCTACAGAGTGTAAGCAACCATACAAACGAAAACATCTATTCTTTAATTATGTTTATGACAATGAGTTCAGAGTACTTGCATTTTAATTAGATAGCGTTTTTAAATTATTGGATTATTTTTGAGATAAAATGTTATATTTGTTTATTGTTTGAATGGAACATTCAAACGGATTTAATAAATAAAAAAAACAGTATCAATAAGAAAAAAAAATCAAATTTAAATGTCTCCTCGCATATTTTGATTTTTTATAATTCCGTTTTCCAACAAATGTTAAACAACCTTTTGTGCCTTTGTAAAAGACTAATGTACCTTTACAAAAAACTTTTTTTTTTCTTATCAGGAAATATACTGGTTAAAAGAGTAATTACGGTAAAAATAAATGTCCCATTTTCAGAAGTTTCAGTTTCATATACATGCAAAAGATATTTAGAAACTGAAACCACATGTTCATAAATTTGATATTATATGCTTAAAATAATAATGAAGACAAAGAACCAGTTCCCAAACTCTATTTGCTGTATCGATTTCGCCAATTTTCATTTTATTTAGCTCATGACGCTTTGATACGTCATCGATGGTCGTCTCTACACATTCGTCCTCTACTTTCGTGAGATGTCGCAAAATAAAACCTTGAAACAGCTCAAAGAATTTCGCCATTTTGCCTAACCGATCAAAATGCGTATTGATAATAATTCGGTGCCGAAGGTGGCTAGTCCTTATTTAATTTGAAGACCGTCAAATCTGAATGGAGAAAATAAAGACTATTGGTATAAATAACATCAACTTTTTTAGAATAATTCATTTGACGCTCTTAGATAAATTAAATTAAATTTTAAGTGATACTCAAGTGACGATGTAGACATTCCAACTAAAATATTTCGTAAACAAAACAATAATTTTTTTAACTGATTCTTTATTTTCAATTTATGCGAATAAATTGTGAATAGAAGTTATGTGAGAAAATCGTGCGAGGTCAAACACATTAAGTCAAAAACAAAGGAATTCTATTATGAAAATATTCTATTATGAAATACATTTTAGAATAATTCTATCACGATTTTGCTTTCCATAGGTTTTATATCAGGAGGTCTTTTATTTATTAAAAAAAAAGAATTAAAGACCGGAATTTTCCAAAACAGTCGTACAACAGTAATTGTATTCATATTCTATACAACTTTCGCAAATTGGAATTCAACAATCAAGCGATATCTTTTATTGGTTCTTATTTCAGTTTTATTTTACGATCGTTTTTTCAATTGTGATTGGCTAATGCCGGCCATAAAAATAATCGCTTGCGAATAAGACCGTTTCCGTATTTAATGGAGCTCCACTGCCTATCAATACACCATCCAATTCCGAAACAAACTGCAATCGAGTCAAATCACTCGCTTTGGCTAATAAGAGCTGAAGATTGAATTTTGAGATTAAAAGTGGGAATTTTATGCCCTCGCTAAGTCATTAAAAGCTATCCGGGCCCCTAAAAACAATTTTTTCGTTGCAAACCAATTTTGTTAACTGAAATTCGATTCCTACTATTTTACACAGGAGGATATAATACTTTTTACCTCCGGCAATAAAAAGGAAGAAGTAATAATAACATTCCAGAAGGTTTGGAATAACATTGGTGGAAATGAAGAACTATTCCTCAGCGCCATGTTTGGCCACCATTCAATCAGAAAATTGATAATTAATGTATCGCGGAGCTGGCTAACAACAATAATTAGAGAATCGTTTCTTTATTAAACAGTACATACTATTTCAAAAAGTGCATGTAAATGTCGTCGTTAAATCATGGAATCCGTATTTCATAAAATAACAAGTATGTCTATGAAATAACTGAATTATACATTTTAAAGTGAAAAATAAAATAAAGGCAAATATCTTTAAACGAATTATTTTAATACAAATAGACCCTTTAATCCAATTTTCATGAAATTCTCTATATATAACCTTCAAAGTAAGAGAAAAGTCGTTGCTAATTTTTCAAAATATAGAAGTTGATACAAATGTAATTTTAATTAAAAATTAAATAAGTTTTCGCCGCTTTTCAGCAGTAATTTCCGTATATTATCCCTCAAAAATGATTTTTATAATGTCTTAAAACTCAATTTTTGCAATTTTAAAATTCCAATTTTTAATGACACCTATTTAATTTTTGTATAATTGTTTTTCACAAGTTTTAATTAAAAAAAATTAATATGATACACAATTTGTAAAAATGCCTTTAAATTTTGAATGAAATTCAAACAAATTTCATAGTTACATAGAACCATTCAATCGCATGTTTTTGCCAATACTAAAATTAAGATTTTTTTTAAAAAGTCGCGGTGATTTATCAATTTTATCAGAGAACAAAACAAAAAATTCAATCTGTATAAACATTTAAAGGTTAGGAAAGCTAATATTCTGTACGAACAAGTAGTTCATTAAAGGCGGCTAGTAAAAAATATATAATCTTGCTTTGCCATATCATAGTGATCATAGATCTATCTACATAACCATCACCCATTACTTTAAGACCCATAAAATTATTACCTTTTAATGAAAAGTTTGGAGATATTTAGATAACTATCATCAACGATAAGGCGGACAAAAATGTTGTGTAAATATTATTTAAAACCTCGCTCAGAAATATTTCAGAAACATATACTTCTCAAGTTTCAATTCAAATTTTATACCGCATACACATGCTTGCTTGATGAGTTCGCTACGATCCCTGACAATCCTCGACTATCTCACTTTCATCAATTCTTCTCTCCTGCGGAAGTGTCAACTGATAGCATTAAAATGTAGTTCAACAAATCACATACAACATCGCTTCTCCTTCTATTCGTTTCGTTTTTTAAAAATTTTTCGCTGTAAGAAAATAGAATTTTTCGTCGTTCCATTCCTTCCCAAATCGAACTTATATAAACGATCACTTATTGTATTATTGGTTATTTTATTGGGTTAAATTAGTAATTATAGTAAACTTTTAGAGATAGAGTAGATGTTTGAGATCTAAGAGGACATAACCATTTTCAGTTACGCCCTTCCTCACCATGATGTTTGTTGGATCTTGCTCATTTAATATTTTCAAAGCGATAATGAAAATAAAAATGAGTTAAACATTTCAAGGAAAATTTTATAATGACAGTTACAATGATTTATATAAGATAGTAAAAAAGACAATGGAGACTTTCAAAGTTAAATAATGAAATAACATCAATATTTCAGAAAAATACAAAATGATTATATAAAAATAAAAGAAAATTTCTTCATTTCACAAATATGGATTTTGAAAGACGAGCATATATTGCTTATAATATTGTCTGGAGTCATTCCTCACTTTAATATTATAGCCGCTTTCGTCCACCAACTCTCCTCTTCCGTATTAATGCTATTAATTTAATCATGATAACAAGTTTTGATCAATTACATCTTATTATAATGAAACAGAGAACTGTTTAAATTGTTTTTTCAGAATCAATTCAAAGCATTCTTTCAGCTATGATTTCTGAAGTAAACTGACGAAATCGGTTAAGCTGTTAAGGTAGGAGCATCTGTTATACTTTTATTTTGCGACATTCTAGAAAATAGAGAGAGGG
>JAPMOR010061885.1:84123-98798 GCA_026543865.1 Argiope aurantia | reverse complement strand
ATAAATTGATTTCGCGTACTCGGAAACGGCTCTAACGACTTGGATCAAATTTTATGTTTAGATGGGGTTATGTTTTTTTTAATTTTATCTATAAAGATGTCTTCCCTAAAAACACTGTTTAAACTAGATGATTTCAGTAATGCAATTAAAAACTTTTAACAAAATCAATAAATCGATTTTTATTCTAGAAAAATATTCTTCTTCTATATCAATAATTGCAGAATAAAAATATGTGCAGCAAAATAACGATTATAATGATAAATTATTACTTGACGACCAAAATTTCACATGGAACTCATAAATTATGAGAGCATTGAATTTTAAATAACATATTGAATTTACATATTCATTTACTGGTGAACTCACATGCATACATTAACACTTTTATAGATATTTTGGTCGGTTTCTTTAACGCAACCCAATTGCAGATTGGCAGTTATAAGAATTTAAAAAATAAATCAGTGCGATACATTATCTTTGGGCTATGATAATTTTTACTGTAATTATCTTTGTTGTATCACATTTATCTGAAATTAGCAATAAAAACACTCCATCAAATATGTGATTCAAGTGAACAAAAACAAAACAAAAAAAATTATCTTTGTTACTTTTCGTCCCATAGTTCACTGTCCGATCAATGCATTAATAAAAGATAATAAAAGAAGGATTTAATTCTATTTCACTGATATTCTAGATTGCTCTTATCAACGATTGAGCAAACATAAAATAATACCGAATTTTTTTAATAAATATAAAACTTATAACTAGACAGGGTTTCTCAATTTCCTGCACTTCTGAAATATATTAAAAAAAAATAATAATCTTTTAAGTAGAAAATACTTTTTAGTAAAAAATAGTAACTCAGATAAAAGAATTCAAGCAAGGTCACTACCTAACAATTTTAACGAACGTTTATTTTCATAATATAGCTGCCATCTATTATAATTATTTTGAGCTGAGGAATTAAAGCATTTAATGTATTATACTTCTACATGATATTCTAGATAGCTGTTATCAACGATTGAGCAAAAACGAAAATAATACTGATTTAAAAAAAAAAAATTCTAGACAGAGTTTCTCAACTCCTTGCACTTTTCAAATACATAAAAAAATAATCCCGTAGCTGGAAAATATTTTAAGAAAAAATAGTAACTCGGATAAACCAATTCAAGTAAGGTTAATAAGAATACCTAACAATTTTAACAAGAATTTATTTCGATAATGTATCTGCCATCTTTATAATAATTTCGAGCTCAGGAATTAAAGCATTTAACGTATTATATTTCTACATAAGATTAAATGAATTATCGCACCTTTCAAACCAAGAGGATTTATACTTAGATTCAAATACAAGAAAATTTGAAAGTTTAGAATCAAAGTATTTATCTATATTAATAATAAAGATAAACGTGTGTGTGTCTTGGCGCTCTACAGGAGGCCAGACCTTTGACGTACAGTTGCCAAATTTGGTACATGTATACCTTGGAGATCGGGAATGTGTACACCGGAGCAATTTTTTTTTAATATTAATAATAACTTTAATCAATTAAAATTATGCTGAATTTTTTGTCCTTCCGCGAAAACTTCCAAAATCATGATAGCAAATAAATAAATTTTACACCATTGCAAAATTTTTTAAAATTGTCCTCTTCATGATACCAATTTAATAGTTATTCGAATTTTTGGTGAATTTCTGCAGAATTTAAATATATTATTTTGCCAGATTTCCAACAATAGATTATCGACATTGTTGCCCTGAACCGCTTAAAACTGCTTTCACTGTTTCATAAACTTTCTGATCGCATGATTTTTTCCCATTGGTGAAAGCTACAAAACAAGGTTTCTGTTTAATATCTGTGTAGTTAACGAGACAGATAAAAAAGTAAAGTTACAATATCGCGAAATTTAGACGACAGATGAACAGATATTAAAGTTTTTAATAATGCCGTGAAGTCATGAGATTGTCTTCATTAGAAATGTTATGCATACAATAAACAAGGCATAAATAAGAGGCAATTAAAATAACAAGGCGTTAATGTTTGAGAATTTGGTGGAATTATTTACATGAAATAATATCTACACGATTTGAAGAAAATTATTTGGAATTTTCTTCAAATCATATAGATATAATTAATAATCGTGTAGACAGTTGGTCGCCAAAAGCAAATATTTTTAAATAAAAATGAAGGTCCATTTTGTTGAGACTAAAATTTAGAGAATTGTGAAAATTTGAATATCATATAAATACTTATAAAAATGCACGATTTTAGAACACTCCATGACTATCTAAGAAGAAACGCCGATCAATTTCCTCAAGGCTTATTGGTCTAAGTTTATAAAAATGTTCATTGTTCTAAATTTGTAATATTCAAAACTTTATAATTCAATCAAATTTGATTGAATATAGAAACAGTTATTATTATTATTAATTAAAAGTTGCTGAGTCAAGAATATTTCGCAGAATATGATTTCTTATGACCAAAGAACTGCACAAAATATAGATCTAATAATTTTTAAAGCATATTTATTGATCGAAACAAAAATAAATAATTATTATTTATGTCATTTAAATTAAAAAGTGAATTTTATGATAAATCAGAAAAAAATTTATTAAATAATTTTTTTGAGATATTACATAAATTATGAAAATTATTCAGGTATGTACATAATTCTTGCCAAACGATAACGAACTTTCACTTCACTTCAAATTTTAAAAGATCTGACAGAGAATTAGAGAGCTGGAAGTGCAAAGAATGTCCTAACACAGTACAAAAAACCCCAAGGCTTCTATAATAGTATGAGTTATATGACTATCAAAATTTGAAGCTTAAAAGTATTTCGATGATGAAGTTATTCAGACATCATGTATTATAAAATATTTAATTGAAAATTTTAGAGAGCATAATCTCAGCGAATCAGCTGGTAGCCAAAGGTTAGTAATAAATATTGATCACTCAAATATCAAAAATGCATTGAATTTTTCTCTTTGAAATGATTCGAAAAAAAAAAATTCATTCATTTTTCCACACACGAATTAAATTAATAAGCTAATTACTACTATTACACAGTCAACTGTGTTAAAATTGAAATGCATCTATCTATACAATGAAACAGCAATATAGTTAAAAATCATGAATTAAAAATCGCGTTCCTCTTTTTTTTTCCAAGAAGAGTAAAATTATTTGAAGAGAAACTATGAAAATAATGATTGCTACAAATTTCGATGTGATATTTTATGTAAATTGCTCTTAATGGTTCCATCAATAAAATATTTTTAATCTTCAAATTTTGATAAGCATGTTATTGTATCATTTTAGAAGCCTAAGCCTATTTCATTCATTGTGTTATATAATCTCTATCAATGTTTTTTCAAAATGTGAACTTTGATTTGAAACGACAGTGATTCAATTTCAAATAATGCAATGACATCTTTTCTGAAACTAAGCATATTCATTAACAAGAGGCGTTGTTCAGTATTGAAGTGTCGTGTATACAACAGAATAAATAACTTAATTTAAGTATTCATATTTATGTTTTAGGGGATTATTCAATAAAAATTTCTATAATTCAACTAAAAACATGAATGTATATTAAGACAAAATATTTTCATGCATGCAATTATGTTACAGAAAGACCAGCAGTATATAAATCAGAATGGATATTAAAAAAGTTTCAGCATTGCTTGCTTGTGAAGTTAATTGAAAGTACAAAATTCTTAAAACGTTTAAGGAAAAAATTATTCAACATGGAAAAATAAATAGTATCTTATAAATAGTATGGAAAAATAAATAGTAAAAATAATATATACCTTCATTATAACCAATGTAAGAAAACTCCAGGATAAAATATTAGTAATAATAATGAAAATGATTTCAGTTTCATTGTAATAACGAAATATATTATTTTATAGTAAAATATTTTTAAATTAGTTAAAAATAGACCAAAAAATATATGACAGTGAAACCAGTATCAGTAAAAAGATAATTTCAATGGTGTAGAATTTACTTTTTACAATATTTTAATAGTTATAATGAAAAAGCTACAACATTTTACTTAATCGTTTAAATTAAAATTTCAAAAAAAAATATTACTCTGAAATACACATTTACATCTAACCCATAAAATATATTTGTGCTAAATTTATTAGATCTAGGTTAAACGACCTGATCAGTAGATCGCCAATGCACACATTTTTTCTTTATAAGTAGTAGAGATAATAAGAGAGATAATGATTTTAAACACCGGTGAATCGGCATAATAAATTGAGTGATTTAAATCTGATTCGAATTTCTTATTGAACATCTTCTGATCGAAAATGGGAAAAGAGAAATTAAAATGAAACGTGAAATGAAAATACTGAAAAAGAATAGAGGAACAAAGAATTCTACAAAGAAAAAATTAACAGTTCATTAAAGATTGCAGATTTGCAAATAAAAAAGAATATTGCTCTCAGGTTGATGTCAGAGAGTTAGTTAAAAATTAAAAATAATTATAGCATGAATATAAAAAAACATACTTAAATTATAATTATGCGAGGATTGTTACGGCAAAATGTGGCAGTGGAAATTCTGTTGTTTTAGAATCTTATTTCTGCTATAAAGATAATTCATATAAAAATAACGAAGAGATAAACATATTGCAATTTTCAACAAGATAACAGTGCACGGAGAAGAATGTTAATTAATTACATCGAGATTTATATTTAGCAGAATATTCTTTAATCGTCATATGCATAAAATAAGCTTACAATATAAAATATTGTATAATGTATCCGTCATATTTTTATCTATTTCATTAGTATCTTCTTTTCACTAGATATTAATTTTAAAAGTAAATTCATCTGATGGCAATCATTCATTAATCTTTTACTTTTTTTAAGCAGTCTCATAATTTAGACAATTATATTTGCTTATTGATAGAGATAAAAAAATACCAAGTCTGAAATGTATTTTTTTTAAAATTATGCAATTAATTTAACTGAGAAAAATACTTTTAATTATATATTTTCATAAACAAAACAATAATATCCATTTACAACAGTTATTAACAAACATTAATTTTAATAAAAAAATGAATGTTCTTTCGCATCAATTAAATCAAAACTCTCAAAAAAATAACAAAATGACCAAATTCGATGATTTTTTTTTTTTTTTGAGAAAAATTTCAAAAACTTTTCCATACGAAGACTTATTTCCCATTTCTAAAAGTTTAAATAAATAATTCTAAATGTTTAAATAAATAAAACATTTCTTTTTATTTTATTTGTTTCGGAAATGTAAATGAAATTACGAAAGAATCGCCTTTATTTTCTTTTCCGATAGTTGTTCAGAATTTTAGAACAAACGCAGGTGCTGCTAATTCAATAATTTCAATATAATATAAATAATTATAAGATTTTATAATAAAGAATATTAAGAATTTTTAATTCATTCACTTTGTTATAACTTTTTCATTTATGCGCATTTGATTCTAAAAATTAAGAAAGGAGCAACAAACATATGCAATTGTTTCATGATATCATGTTAAGAAATAATTCTTATTCCAAAAAAAATTGTGAAAGATTTTTAAAAAATAAATATTTTGCAGATTTTTTGTAAGTGAGAATTATTTTCGGAAATCTATTTGAATTTAGTAAACAAATAGAAAATCCTTTTTTTTTCACATTAAAGATTTTTTTCAATTTTCCAATTATTCAATTTATTTACAATATCTGAGATTTTTTAATTAAATATAGTTGATTTCTTATGATTATTTAACCAAGATTAAATTAGGAAAAAAAATGAAAAGGAAACTAAAAACTCTGATAAAAAATCGAAAGTTGACAGTGAAATATATATTTAAATTATAACAAACGATATAATTTTGAAATTTTTGAAAAGTTGAGCGCATATTAATCATTTCTCTACTCGGACCATTGTTATCTACTAATATTTATTAAAATGAACAATGTAATGTATTTATTACAATTTTGTGAGAAATTTAATGGTTCCGCAAATTATTATAATTGTTTATTCTTTAGCTGTTTAGTTTAAGATGAATAAAGAAAAGAGAAGAATCGAAAGAGTATTTATATAAATGGAAAACTAGAATGGAAGTTGAAGATTAATCATAACCAAATAGATCATTCAGATTTTAAAAATGGATTGAAAGACAGTAATATAATAAGTAAAACAGATCGCTAACCATATAGTAAAAGAATCGAAAACAATCTGCAGGAGGATAATGTTTTTTTGCCGGTTTATCATTATCTAAGTAGGCTTCACATCATTTAGGTTATCGACAACCATTTAATTATTTGCTTTTTTTTTACCTACATTGGAGCAATTCGAATTCCATCTATGATATTTAATCAGTTGCATTAGTCTAACAGGTGAGTTATCATGAAATTTGATATGGGTATTAGATATCGACAGTTTGTGCAATCAATGTCTATGCAAGCGTTTGTTTTATATCTTCTTTCAAATCCAGAACAGTAAAATGCATTAATTTTCTGGACATAATAAATTGAATAAAAACGGTTTTTGAAAATATACTTTTACTAGTCTACTAAAAATAAATACATTTCAGTAGAATTAAAAATAGATTTATTATTATAAATATTATGAATACCGGGAATAATTTTTTTTCTGAAAATTACGAACAAATACCGCTTTAATCAAAAGAATTCAAAACATCAATTATCTGATAATTGCTGACCATCTTGAATGCAGAAATATATAAAATTCTAAAATTTTTGTTCATCGGAAATGAGAGATATAAACTTTATAAAGATAGAGCAAATCCTAAAGAAGCCTGCATAAAAGCAAACCTATTGGAGTTTTAGAAGAAATCCATCTCTCATGTGCATTATCTATATCTGCAATCTACCTATTACTCAAGTTACTGTTTAAAATTTTTTAAAAAAGAAAGGAAACGCAAATTGTATTTCTGATACAGAAAGAGCGAGACATTTTTTTAACTGTTTACGTGTAGACATACAGTGGTGGCCAAAATTGTGAACACTTTTGAAAATTTTAATGCTTTCTAACTTTGTATGCTTATAGAAAATGTAACGTTTCACAAAATGGAAACACTTACATATCATTTTAAAGAGAATTTAATACTGATTTCAATACCACAAGCAAAATTCAAATCTTTGCAATACAAAAAAAGTTGAGCGGCAATAATTATCGAGATACATTAGATGCTGATGACTGCAGTGAGTTACCAGTGCTCAGTGAGATCGCTTTTATTTTTTATTAAAGCTTCACACTGATGTTTCATTGAGCTGACAATGGTTTTAAGCTCTTCCTTCGTTGTTGCTTGATGCCAGGAAACAATTACAGTCCCATTTATTTCTTTTTTATATGATGAACGTTTCATATGTCCAAGAGTTTTCAAACAGGGCCATAAGTTCTCAATAATTTTGAGGTCAGGACTGTTTCCTGGCCACGATAACAATTTAATGCTGTTTGTACTGAACCACACTTTCGATATTTTTGCTGTGTAGCAAGGAGTTGAATCCTGCTGAAAAATAAATGATGCGTTGTTGGGAAAGAAATCACTGACGGATGGTGTAACTTTTGGCTCTAGAATAGTGTCAATGTATTTTCTTGCATTTAATGTCCCATCGATAACATGAAAGAGACCAACACCGTCTGCAGACATGCAAGACCAAATCATTACACTAATTGAGTTCTTCATAGTTACCTGAATGCAGTCAGGATATAACGTTTCGTCTATTCTATGTCTTATCTATTTTCGCCATCGCTACCAAATAACAATATCTTTGTTTCATCACTCCGTATAACTTGTAACCACTGATCATCTGGCCAATTAATGTGTTCTTTTGCCCACTGTAATCTTTTTATAAACTGCTGTAAATTTTTTAGTTGAATTTTACCTCTTAGTCTAACATCTAATAATTTTCTCCTGATTGTTCTTGAAATGACATAAATGACAGCATCATTCAATTCACTTCTGGTCTCCGCTGATGACATTCTTCGAGCATGGAGACATAGTTTTTTTTATTCTTCTGCCATGAACAGATGTGGTGTACCATTTCAGCCATTTCCCGCTTTGTTTTTTATTGAATTTATCTCCAGATATCGTAAACAAAACTCTCCGACGCCATATATAGTTACTGAACCACACACCTGTTTTGCAATTTCAGCAGTGGAAAGACCACATTCATGTAATACAATAATCTTAGTTCCCTTTCTGAGTGTCCAATCTATTTTATTTGATGGCATTGCTTCATGACTAAATATTACAAATGTTTACAACAATTCCTACTAAATATTAAAAAGCTTAACAAAACTTCTTACTTGTGATTTGTTTACATAAAAAACAGTCTTCCTTCTATAGAAAAAGGCACAATTATGACCTGTCCCAACATTAAACATGATGTCATCTTCTTCAGGCAGTTATAAAAAAATTTTTTTTTTTTTTTTTGTTCCCAGAAAAAGAACAGTAATTGGCCAGGAAAGTTAGAAATGACACTCCACTTCATCACTGTGTTTGTTATTCAGATTAAAGAAAGAATAACTTTTATTGTATTGAAAATATTTGAATTTTGCTTTTTGTATTGAAATCAGCATTAAATTCTCTTTAAAATGATATGTAAGAGTTTGCATTTTGTGAAATGTAACATTTTATATAAGCATACAAAGTTAGAAAACATAAATATTTTCAAAAGTGTCCACAATTTTGGCCACCACTGTGGATTCAGCTACAGAAAGGCTTCAAAAATTAATAAAATATAATAATTAATGTAAGATAATTCAAATTTTTTTATCGAAATTATGGACATAAAAATAAGAAATTAAAATAAAATGAAATTAATTCATTGTCACGTGACGTGGTGCCAAATTAATTTAACTCTGAAATCCATAGTGCAGTTCGCCGGAGAAAAATAACGTTGTATCCTGGTACACAATAAGACAACGTGATATATTAGGTAGCATGCGCAGTTATATTTTTCATGTGATTTGACTTTATTAATATTTTACATTATCCTGAAAAGTAAATAGGAATTTTATATGAGAGTATTTATTAATGATTTCCAGATGACAAACAAAATAAAGAAATGAGAAACATGTTGATTTGTTTATAATACTCAGTTTACTTTTTCTGATAAACTTTTGCAAAACCATTTTTAATTTCTTGATCAACCCAGAAGATTAGAAAACTAAGAAATGGAAAAATTAGAGAGTTAACTTTACTTGACGTCATTGTCAAGTGGAAAAATAAGTGCTACAAATATCTAATTGCATATTCATCTACATTATACAGCAATTTAATACTTCATGTCAATAAAAGATTCGAGGAGAATTTTAAAATTATATTGAGACGATACAATTTATATAAATCGCGCTTATTTTTTAAATTTAAAATGACAGTACAAAAATGATTTCTGTGCAATAATATGCTCTGAAGAAAAACATTAAAATTGTGATTAATTTTAATTAAAAATCTAATTGTAATTTTAAAAAATTCTTTCTTTAGTGAGCAATTACAATTCAAAGAATGTGCCAAATTTGGTTTTCCAGATCCAATGATTTGCTCTGTTGAATGTTTTAAATGATTTTTTATTACATATGTCACTAGTTATAGATAATATACTAGCCTATAAATATCATGAATTAGTTTTTTTTTTGACCAGTAGTATTAAAAATGAATCAAAATAATAACAATAATAAAAAAATTAAAATTTTTATTGCATTTTAAAATGTGTTTCTTTAACCAATTACATAGAACGGTACAATTATAAATCACCTGTTTCTTTAAATCTTAAGCAATAATATATGATATAAAATATAGAAATAAAAATATTTATATCCAATTCTTTGGCAAAATTTGACATCAAACAATTTTAAACGATTTTTCATTAAGTATCTCGTTAGTTATTGATAATATGCCAGCCTAAAAACATTATGAATTTGTTTTTTTAATCAGTGATATTAAAGATGAATTAAAATAATAACAACAATAACATTTTTTTAAAATTTTGATTTCAAAAACCAATTTTAAAAAAGTTTTTTTTTGAACAAATTGCATAGGAAGGTACAAATTTTAAACCGCCAGCTTCTTTGAAGTTTAAGAAATAACATATCGAATAAAATACAGAAATAAATATATTTATATTCTATTCTTTGACAAAATTTAACAACAAAATGCTTAAAATAAATCCTGAAGCAAAATCTAAACTATTCAGATAAACACTATACTTGTACTCAAAATAAGCAATAAGTTTTAAGTGCTATTGTCACAAAAAGGTTCCTATTAAAGTTTTGCGTCAAGTTCATGATAAGTGGTAAAATGATTAATATCTAAGCAATTCGAAATGACTTTTTTCCAAAAATGGTAACGGCTGAAACTATTAAATTAATTCATAGAAGAAACGATAAGAAGTATTTACCGAAAAAGAAATTATCGGGTGAAATCCACGGCCATCGTTCACAATCGAAACAATGTTTGAATGAATTTCATTGAAAGTCTTTATCTTATTTCTTTCTTGGTGCGATGATAATTCTACAATATTTTCCCATGGATATAATCTAATATTGCATAATATTTTATTGTTTAGAGAAGAAAATTCTTGAATCAAAATAATGGAATTAGAAATTAATGGCCAAATACAGAGCTTTTTGAGAACAATAATATCAGACTGGTTACCGGGTCGACCTCAAATTTGGTAGAAAATGCATTTGGAAAATCAGCGGCGGTTGTACGTTGAAAAAATCAGATTTTAAAACAAAATCCATACAAAAATAACTCAATAAGAAACAAATTTGTTTTTATGGAAGGCGTAATATCTGTAAAATTGTAAACTATTAATTGTATTTTGCATTTTAAAAAATCTACTTTTGTCTATATCTAAAGCTTGTAGATTCTATTGTCCATTAAACTTCATTAATATTTTTGTCAATGAAAATACTATTAATAATTTATGATAATATTTTGTTCAATAGGTATTATCAAGTATAGTTTGTATTCAAATGTTACAAATCTTCAACATTCCAAACGTTTTCCAGTGCGAACTTGCTACCATTCGTGCAGTAAAGTGTTGACAACCCTATTAAAAAAACCCTTTCACGGTTTATAGTTCAGGGTTAGTAAAAATGGAGCGTTAAACGATAGAACAACGTATTTTCATTGTTGAACAATATTTCAAAAAGAATGAGTCTGGCAGCCACAGATCGAAATTTGAAAATTGGCCTCCTAGATCGTGTGATTTAACACCATTGGGTTTCTTTTTATTAGGTTATTTTAAGTCAAAGGTCTATGCCAACAAGCACCCATGCATTAAAGGAGAAAATTTAACCCTGTATCAACGAAATTCAGCCGCATTTATGCAAAATGGTCATGGAAAATTTCGACAAAAGTGTGCGTATATGCCAGCAAAGCCATGTATCTATTTGTCTTATGTGTTATTCCATACATAACCCCATCCTGTGTGCTTTACAATTCAATAAAAATATAACAGTTTGATGAAAAAAAACTGTGTTTTTTACTTAATTCAAATCTTGCGTTAATGCGTTGTCTATCATATAAAGCTGCATTTTGACTAACCCTAAACTATCAACTGTTAAATATTTGTTTTTTTTTAATAGGAATGTCAACACTTTACTGCACGAACGGTGAGGAATTCAAATCTTGCCTTAATTTTGGGACACCCTTTATTAGGAATGGAAAATTACCTTTTCCTCAACCTTTTTATAGAAATAGGTGGAGTAACCTATAAAATCATCTAGGCGGAAAAACTGCAATAAACGTTGCTATTGTGGCTTCTAGATTCCAATGTATCATAGTTCAAAAATATCTGCAAAATTTTATGGGTATTAATTTTGTATTCATACAATGATAACGTTGGGAACCTGGCAAATTATTTAACATTATGTTCGCATGGAAATTGCTTGATATGTCATTTGATGGGGGAAAAATCACATTTAAAATGCTCTCCAATTAATACGCTGATACCGAAATCCGGAAGGTAACTCTCACTATGAAAGAATTCACAAAATTTTAATTAAAAATTAATAAAAATTTGGATATTTTTTCCCTCAAAAACTTCAAAATATTATTTTCTTCAAACCAATTTACACTACCTTAAAAATTCAGAAATTAGTTTTTTAGTGATATCAATTTTAATTTTGTAAATATGTTTTAGCAATTTCAATAAATTTTTAAAAATGGCTTTTGTATTAATTTTATATCAATATTCTTTTCAATGTTTTATTACTACGTTTAGACACTCCCACGCGCCAAAGACATTAAACTCATTATGAGAATTTTATCGTTGACATAATTAAAAGTATAATTTAAAAAACATAAAGACAGAACCTAAATAATCTTAAATCTTATGATAATTATGTTTACAGATTAGAATATTTTTCCCAGCACGCTATTGATATAGTGACTAAACAATAAGGTTGCGCACAATCTTATATTTGATTTTGTTTTTTAATATTTAATGCATTGTCTTATTCATTAATGAAATAATACTTTCCAAAAGTAATACAATATAATTTTTGTTCAACCTGTAATTTTATCCTAATAATTTTTAATTTATTTTTATTTTTCTCAAAAAATTTTAATGAATGGCGAATTTCTTAGAAAAATTTGGAATGTAAAATAATAATAATTATTTTATTTTATTATTTCAAAGAACGAAATTGGAAGTCTTATGAGGTAATTACATGATTATCAATCATTTTTATTCTAATTCCATCTATAGAATAATTCAATTAGTCTCATCGCATAAAAAAACATTATTACATAACGATAATTAAAATAATTCCTTCGACGTTCCATAAATAGATACTGTATCGATTCGCGGGTGATTCTTCAAGGTCTAGCGAGGAGAGTTGAAACGAAAACAGGTTATAGCGTGTCAATATCAGTGTCTTTGGCATGGCATAAATTATAGATTGTGGCTCAGATTTGCATTGTATTTTGTAATATTTATTACAGAGAATATAACTTTCTGCAAAATATTGTATAAATTGTGCAGTAAACATATGCAAGAATTTATTTGTACTTGGAGAATTTAGAAAGTTAAGTTCATAAGAAATCACAAGGTCAATATAGTTGATGGAAGCACGTTTTATCTTATATACTTCTTATAAGAAAAAGTTTTTAAAAAAAGTGTTCACTCCCGAATATTTTTTCTTCGTATAAATATCACCTAAAAGTAGTATTTCCTCTCGAATATTAACCTTTATTCCGTAATTTAAGACTCTATTGTTGTAATTTTATTATAAAGATCTTTAAATATTGAACATTTAATTATAGTGTTGATTTAATTAAAAATATAGTAGAATTATATGTAAGAATCAAACATGTAATATCTCTATTACAAAATTCAAAAAAAAAATTATCCGTTAAGATCCCGCTTAAAGAAGAACTATTCGGTTTAATGAATTTCTTATCTGACTGAAAATTATTCCCGATTAAAAAATAAAATTTTACCTTTTTAATAAAGTCTGATATACTTATTGATTTAAAATGTCATCACGGATTCGTGTATAATAAATTAGAGAAGTTCTTTTAAAATAATTTAAAAAACAAGGTTTCATTTTATTCACAATAAAACCTAATTTCAACGAGCGGGAGCAACTAAAAAGGGTTAGATAATAATAGATAGAATTAAAAAAATAGATAGAATATTCATAATTTGATTACTCTCATATTAAAGATAAATCGGTCAAGTTTGATTACTTCCTAAATTTTCGAGAAATTAAAAAAAGAGTTTATTTTTGTTTTAGTTAATATACATTCACTAAAGATTTAACTCTATTCAGGTGGAGTTTTAAGCAAACAAAGTTTATTTTATGTTAAGAACTATTTCGAATTATGAAATAAAATTTAACATCCACATCGAAAAAGATATGCGAAATCGAAGTACTCTAAAAGAAACTCAGTTTCTGCAATAGAAAAATTTCAAGAAATAATTAATTAACTATATTGATTAATTATGTTAATTAATTACCTACATTGAGCGATATTAAGTAACTAACGATTAACAATGTAAATTATTCAACCGTTTTGAGCAATATTAATTACTATTTTAATGTTAATTAATTTAATTAACTATAAGTCATTCCGTTAATCAGTGTCTGTCGCTTAGAACAAATATATAGCCTCGAATCATTTTCATCGGTTCTAATTTTATGAAAATGCAATTCTAAATACTTAACGTTACGGAGGGGTCCTATTTTCAAGGCATCACATGGTACCTCAGCAATTCTTAATTACTGAGGTACCATGTGATGAAGTTAACATTGAGAACTTGAAGTTAACATTTTAAGTTAAGGATGATTTAATTTGAAGCAGATTAATCGTTCACATGGGATACATCGTGGCCTAACTGACATCACGTTATTATCACGCTGTGCCTAAATTAAGAACGATGATAACTAAACAGGAAGTAAGAGTATCCAATTACCTAACCTAACCGGATTTTAAAAACAGTAAAATTAAAAATTAAATACATGATAATCAGTTCGTTGAATCATATATATATACGCTAACAAGCCAGGAAATTGGATTTTTTTCCCTCTATGCCTTCATTAATAGTTATAATTATTTTTATTGCACAATTACGATAGAAGAAATGTATTTTAGCATGTTTAAATTTTTAAACTGAAGCTGCTTTTATATAATTTTTAAAATATTAGCAAAGATTAATGGTG
>JAPMOR010061885.1:67539-83723 GCA_026543865.1 Argiope aurantia | reverse complement strand
AGATTTTTTTCTATGGTGTCCGAGTTTGGCTTGGAGCGACTGTATATATATATATATAAGTTAAACACCAAAATTACGCTGCATAAATAACACGTTACATTACATACCGGTTACATGGATTTAATGAAACATTTGCAAATCAAATCTTATTAAACGAATCGAGGTAGCGCATTCAAATATTAAGAATTGCATTGGATTAAATAAAATTACCTTTTCAGTACAATTATAATAAACAAAAGCTAGTTACAAGCTATTATGTACACGTATTGTTTAATAACAAATTTTAAAGAGGTAGGAATTGTGAATGTTTCGGAAATTATTTATATCACATACCTCAGTATTTTTGCATATTTAAATACACTTTTACATTCAGTTTCAATGAATAAGATATCTTTATATCTTATTAATTGAAACTAACTGCTAAATATAGAACAAAGAAGAATAAAATTAAGATGGTACCTATGAATAATAAAGATGCTCGAAGAATTTTATATAATACATTTAAATATCAGATATTTAGAAGTATTTTTTTCATGACAGCCAAATAATCCACATAATCAAAATTATAATTAAAAAAATACTTACATATTTGCGAAATAATTAATTGACACTTAGGAAATAATACCGCCTACGAAATAAAAACTTTTCTTTTAATTAAATATTGATTAAAAAATTTTCAATAAGAACATCGTTTAAGAACACATGTTATCGAACGGTAGAAATCTGCTGCATCCGAACGTTGTCTAAAAATCCGCCCCAGCTAAGATTTCAACACGAATTCCGCTAAATGGAGAAACAAAACAATGCGAAGCGCGCATATTTTCGAGCAATGGTGATTTCAGATTCATCTCGTGATGCTGCGTCAGAATTATGTCATAATAGAAAAAGCAGAGCAAGAAAAAAAAAAAAGTTTTATCAGCTGGCGCGAAAGAGAAAACTTTCGCTTCGTTCGAATTAATAGCAGGTTTTTAGCTCAAGTTCGTTTTAACATCACTTCGCTCATCACTATGCTGCTAGCTGACAAGTTTTTTAGACATAACACAGGCTCTTAACCTACTTCTCAAGGTTATCCAAAGTTTAAAAAAAAAACAGCAGCTGGTTCGAAGCAGTTTGAAAAAGAATGAATAAAAAAAACTTATATCAATGGAATATCAATGAAATTAAAAGATTCGACGGCGGACTGATGTGTTTACTTCAAAAGGAGTTGACATTGAAAATTCACGTGATATCAGTGGTCAAACTTATATCTTCAAGTTGCTGATTCCACGTCTGATAGCACGTGATTATAATGACTGATCGAGCAGACGCTTGTTTGTCAATATACCTAGTAACTTTAAATATTTAACAAACAGAATGAAATGCATTTGCTCATCGTCGTAGAACATCTGGTTTTCATCTCTGAAAATTTACAAGGCGTGTAATTTTATCTGACAGAGTTGAAAGGCTTTCCACAGTACAGTACGCTATGCCTTCCATCCTATGGACGCTGTGATATTATTTTTATGCTTATGTGTGCTATTGCTTTCTCTGTGTTCAATATTTTTCAACTTAGTCTCCTGAACCCAGAATTGGGTTGCTAACTATTTAATTTAAATATATTATTTTAGTTAAATGAACTATAATGCATACCCTTATTTACTGTTCATATTCTGGCGATGATTTTAAGACTTTCAATAAATAAATAATGGTTTTCCCACGATGATCCGCCTACCCGAAAGGGTGTAAGACCTTCGTGAGGTAGACCAAGACAATTTGTACTGAAAGCAATCATTGACTTAGAAATAATTTTTGCTCCAATAATGTGAGATAAACATAAGCAAGCTAATTATTAACTTTCTTTTGACAGTCTTTAACTGAAGCAACTTAAAATAATACAGAGTATGTTTATGATATTATACAATATATTAATTTATTACATAACATCATAAAATATTTATGTAATTTACAAAAGAATGCTTGACAGATATGCAGATATGAAAAATTTGCATAATGTGAACTTATCTTTTGGGTTTTATATGCTAATCTAAATAAAAAGTAATTTATCTTTATGAAAAGAAATCATCCCTGTAAAATCCAGAACTTATCATATTCGTATTGTGTTAATATCAAAAATGAGCATTGCAAAGATTTCTACACGAAAAAAAAAATAGATAGAGGAGATTAGCAAGACAGAAAACATTAATTTTATCAAACTGCATTTTTTTTATCGTGTATTTTTCGAAATAAATTGTATGTTTATATTTTGTTTTGCTGTTGTTGATGCTAAAGCCCATGGCCTACATACTCAGCTCGTTTATTTGGTTCGCGCTGGCCTTTAAATTTAATCTATTTCGTGTAGACTGTTGCTCAAGCAGTATAAGGTATTTGCAACATCTTATGTTATTTTCACAAGACGATGGTATTTTATATTTTTATTCTAGAAGGCCATCAACAGCTAAGAAAGACTTAAAAAGTGAGATTGGATTGAGATCTTTATCATTATGAATTATAGTTGTTTAGTTTTGTGGGAATATCTGTACTAAATATTGCAAAATAATGTTGTAGTGAAAGCTTATATGCCAGTTAACAGCGACGCTATCCGAGCAATTGCTTTTGTATCGTGGTCATGTTACTGGGCTGCGAACCACAAGGTCCTAGGTTTTATCCTCGCTCATACCAATCCAAAATTCGTCATATTTTCCCATGTTTATAAAGATTAATTTTTTTGAGTTTTCGTGAAAAACACCAAACTTTTGTTTAGTTTATAATGAATTAAAATTCTCATTAAAATTTCAAAATACTTTTCCAAGGCGCATATTTTCACTCTCTAGAATATACACGTACCAAATTTGTTATTTCAAGGTCATATTATGTCCCCCGTGGCAACACGTATACATTTTCATTAGTTATTGGCAGAGATAAATATTACTCACTACAACTTAGGAATCTGAAGACTTCGGTAGAAAATTGCAGAGTGTTGCAGGAGTGGTTTTATCCTTTTCCCTCCATATAAAATTGTGGACCTTGAGGGGGACAATAGTACGAACTATAGATCTTTGGCGTGAATCAAGTCTTTTCCTGAATCGATTGTGCGATCTTTGGCAATTAATTAATGGCATGCGGTTAGTGCCCAAGTACCTGAAAATTCGAATATTTATTTTGGATACCTCTTTTCTAAACGATTAAAAGCAAAACCTCACACAGAACTATAGTTATAATCGCAAGATAACATACCAAATTTTATTTATTTAAATCATTGCATTTATGAGTTATTACATTAATATGCATGTGAACACACAGACCGACAGAATGCCAACCCTTTCACAGATGTAATTGAAAATTTGAAATGGATCTATACCTTGGATGCTAAATTTGTGAACTAAATTTTATTTTTCATTTTTTTTATGTTTTGTACTTATCGAGTTCATTTTTAATCTAACAATTGGGCAGACATTCCACCTCTGAATGAATTTCGTTCAAAATTTGAAAGATATCTACAAATTTTCTATATTATCTATATACCAAATTTCATCCAGCCAGTTCTATGCGTTTTTTGAGTTACCTTAGTCACAAACAGATATTTTCTAAAAATGTGTTTTTCGAACTCAGGGTGGTCTGAAACTTAGAGACTCGTCAAGATCTCTATCGAATTTTTTGATGATTACAGTAAACTCTCTTTGTATACTTCGACTACGACAAAACAAAAATGAAACCAAAATCCATTTGAACTTTTTATTAGCTTTCAACAATTAAAGGGAAACACAATAAAGACCTTCGTATAAATAACGAAAATGATTTGAATTTCATTTTAACAAATCAAAGTTTCGTTATGAAATGCATTTTTTTTTTTTTTTGAAATTCATGAAAATTAAGGAATAAATTGGAGGATAACTAAACGGAACATTAATCGACAGCATTAGAATCAGCAGAAGGGGTGAAAATTTCCGTCATTTTCGAAAAAAAACTTGAATTAATAACTCAAAATCTGGCACGCAAATTCTTTGCTCCAGTACCTAAAAAGGTTTTCATATTTTCACAATTTGATGCCTTCGAGCCAAGAATGCAGAAATATTGCAAGCAAGCGTAACATTTTTTTCCATTACATTATAAAGATTTATTAAATGTTCGGAGTAAAAAACGAGATTTTGGATTGGAAACAAGTTTTAGAAACGTGCAATTGGAAACAAGTTTTAGAATGGCTTTATTATAAACATTAAGAGATACTAGCCACGTTGAGCGATCAGTTTGTTTCGCCAGATTATTGAATGTTTAGGCTGCTAAATGATTAATATGAAATGTCTATTAAAAACACATTTCATCTTTATTTCTTTATACAAATAAAGAAAATGATTTCAATTGAATCAATTTACTGAAAAAAAGAGTATATGTTACAAAATAAAAGCTGAAGTGAAAATCCTATTATAGAGTCAATGACTGCCAAAAACATGCGACTGAATATCTTGACGGATGAGTTTCAATTTCGTCATACAATTTTAAAACATTGTTATATACAGTGTAATAAATTGAACTGAAAATATTATTAAAATTAAGGAGTAAATTCTACGGAAAAAAAAGGTTAGAAAGGTTTTATTTTTATTTTATTTATTATTATTATTTTTTTAGCTTTAAGATAACATAAAGACTATCTTAACAAAATAATTGTTTCAGAAGACGCGAATATCAATATTCATAGACAAATCACAACTAATAACTATCTGCAATTTTTGGTAGGTACTATGGCGAATAGGTAGTTCAAATAGGTAAAGAATAGGCTTCAAATAGGTAGTTTAATCGAACGTAAAACTATTTTTGCGTTCGATTAAACTACCTATTTGAAGCCTATTTCTTTTTGTTTTCCCTCTATCTTCTTTCCTCTGACTAAATACACTTTTTGGTACCATGACGAATCGTCTCCAGAATGTTTTTAATAATATTTTACAATTCCATTAAGTACTTAAGCAAAGTGTTGGATTCAAATCAGTTGTAAAAACGAAGCAGTCTGAAATTCGTTTGATGGCTTGTTTACATTTGACTGCTGCCATTCGACAATAAGTAATAAGCGCGATTTTTGTGTCACGTTTATTAACGTTTTATATATAAAGATAACTATTTTTGAAAAAAATTACAGAAGTTTATATCCTCTCAAAACTAATAACTGTGTTATAAGATTTCTTTTTATATAAGTACAAAGTATCGGGCAGAGGTTTAAAATTAGTTTCCTTTTCGTAACAAACTGTAACACTTAGATACAGTTTACAAAAATAATGATTCCGGAATGTATAAAATGGCAATTTAATCCCCATTAAAATTTCAATTAGAAGAAGAGTACAAATCTAAGAACAATGTTACAGTTTTACAAATTAATTGTAAAGTAATGTAAAAATTTCACTCGCTTAGTACATTCTTTGTTCATAAACCGATATGTTTCCAATAATGAAAAGAATTTTAAAGATATACTGTGATATTTAATGCATTTTTTTAAAGATACACTGCTATTAATGTGCTATAAAATTGAATTCTTTTCTTTTATTTATTTTTTACTTTTTCGGGGTTTATTTATAATTCATATTATAAATATTACCAGATTTTTGAAATAACTATCTTCCCAGATTCACTATCAATTGATACCATTCATAATGGATCAAAATCCATTTAAGTCAATAAATTAATTTATAATTAAGTTCTGAAAATTTAAATATAATGCATTATTTGAAAATATATAAGAAAACGATTTTAACACATGTGGAAGTGAATAAAAAATACATTTTTAAATTTTATCTTCACAAACTCTAAAAAATTAAATAAAAGTATTTAAAAATTATTTTTTTCGAATTCAGAGAAATCTAAACCGAGGCAATTCATCAAAAATTCGAGTTCGAATTTTTGACGTTTACAGTACTTTCTTTATATAATATGTCTTCAAAAAAATACATACGAATTAAAACTACTAGAATTATCTTGGCGTTTTCCCTTCGTTATTTCAAAAAGGTAGCATTGTTTTTTTTACTCTTTTAATGCCAATGAGATTCAGTTTCATTCAAATGCACACTATTCAGCAAATGAAATGTGTGATGAAAAATAAGAACTCGTTACCTTGAACAAGAACTTCGCTCTGCAGTAGAAACACCAATGCTGGCATTTTGCAATTCGGTTAGTGTTTTGCATATTTTGTTGGAGTATCATTATATTTATACTGCACATGAAGGTAAATGGTTTTTGAAATAGCTCATTAAATTCCATTCATGTGGTAGCAAAAATTTTATTTAAAGATGAATAATAAGTAGAAGAATTTAAAATTAGGTGAAGAATTTTTCAATGATGAGTTGTTTCGCGTATAATTATACTTTAAACCACTCTAATCACTTTCTCGTATACGAAATATGGAGAAAGTATTGTAAACATAAAAAAATTCGAACTCGAGAATTCGGCCACGTATCAGATTTTCCTCAGTTTCAAAAACACATATTAGGCATAATGTCTGTATACCTGTCTATGAGCATGATAATTCGAAAACGCGTTGAACTAGACGGAAAAAATTTGATATATGAACTTACAACACAATTTGAAGATTCTATCTATCAATTTTTTAAAAAAAAAATCCATTCACAGAAAGGCTGTCTGTACAATTATAAATGAACTCAATAACATCAATACGCAAAGAACTAATACAATATGGTATACAGATTTATCATCACAAATATAGATTCTAATTAATTGTTAGACCAAATATATCAAATGGTTGACCGTTTGTCGATCTATGCTTTCGTATCCATGTAAACGCAATAACTCATAAACGGAATGAATTAAATCAATAAAAATCAGTATGTATCTATATGTATTATATGTACAATTACATGTCAGGTTTTCGTTTCATTCAGTCAGCAAAAAATGTTCAAAATACAATTCGCAAGATAGATTCAATAAAAATGTTAGATTCATACCTAAGATCTAAATTTCGTAGTGATTGTTTGACAATTGTTACAAAATACAGATCTTCGCATTTACGATTTTAACCAAGATTCATAATTTTATGCGGAGGGGGAGGTGACCTTAATTGGATAGGATGTGAGAAAGTTTCGGGAGACCACCCCTGCTTCTTTTTTTTTTATTTATTCTTTTCGAAGTGCGCGTTTATCCAGAATCTAAAACACAAAACAAAACCAGTGGAAATGATATCGCCAAAAATTTCTTGCAAACTCTCAAATAAAGAAAGCAGTTATCCAAGAAAACGGTTAGCATGGTATTTGCGTACAATAGTTATAAAATATTAATCTTTTGAATCTAGCATTTTTACTGAATCTATCGTGTGATCATTGATGAGATGAAGAGCTTATAAGCCAGTGGTGAAGAGCTTTTAAGATAGTTAACAGCTACGAAACACGGGCAATTGCTTTTGTCTTGTGGTCTTGTTACTCGGCTGCGAACCACAAGGTTTTAGGTTCTATCCTCGTTCATACGAATCCTCCACAAGTATTTCGGCGATTAATCCCTCGCATGCGGTGAATATAGCATTCTAAAATAGAATTTGCATTTCAGATTCATTTTCTCCCAACCAACTGAGAAAAAAAAAACTGACTCAGAACTACACTTGCAGTCATAAGATGCCATATTCAATTTTATATATTAAGTCATTGCATTTTTGAGTGATCGCGTTTACATATTTCTGAATTAACAAATCGACAGACGGTCAACCCCTTGTCGTATTTGGCTCAACATTTTATAGGCATCTACACTACGGATGCTTAATCTGCGTACCAAATTTTATCCATCTAGCGCTTTTCGTTTTGTAGCTACCGTGTTAACTTACATTCGAACAACAGGACAGACAAATTTTCTCAGAATGAATTTTGTTAAAAATTGGTAGACATCTACAAATTTGATGCAAACGCCCGTATACTAAATTTCATCTGTCTAGCTCAAAGCGTTTTTGAATTATCTTTGTCGCAGATAAACAAACGGATAAATCGACATAATACCAAAAAAATAAAAAAATCCTAACTCAAGAAGGTCTGAAACAAGGAGATTCCTAAAAATTGGGATTTCGAATTTTTTGATGGCTGCAAAACTTCCACTACACTTCGTATACTAGAAAAATAAAAAAGGAATCAGCTGTCCACAGTCGAAGTTGTGGTGACGCTTTATAAGCCAGATAACAGCTACGAGACATGAGAAATTTCTTTTGTCTTGTGGTCATGTTACTCGGCTACGAACCAGAAGGTTGCGAGTTCGATCCTCGCCTATCGCCAATAGCAACAAAGTCAAGTGTATTCTTTCTGCATCTCTAGCGACTCTAAATTCATAGAAAGTGTTCTTTTTTTATCTTCATATAAAATCATTCAGTTATAGACTGCTTAGTTGCTTTTATGGGCTGCATGCTGAACAGCCCTTATCTGCATTCTTCTAGCTTGCTGATTCAATTTTCTGTCATATATTTATGCTTTTATAGCTTTTCCTTTTTTCAGGGATTGTCGAATTCTCAGAAAGGAAAAGTAAAGAAAATTAAAAAAAAAATGTTAGTTAAAAAAATAATTTCAGGTATCACAACCCTAACGGACAATTCGCCACAGAATATATCCATTATAAATGGCCTGCATGGTGAAGAAAACACCAAAAACAAGACACATTTGTTATGCTAGATCTTCAAACCACTTTTTATCTAATTCGACAGAGGATGCGCAGAACCACAACTATCTGGTACTCTTCAAATATCCGAAAAAATTCCAAATCTTCTGTATCGATATCCTGAAGTAAACCTATCCCAGTAAGCTCCGACTTAAATATCAAATCAAAATCATAGTTTCTGTTTGCACGGATTTCTGATAAAACAAAATTCTTAATCCAATTTTGATATAAATTGAATTTGATATTACATTAAACACATTAACATAATTTATGATATAACATAAAAGATAACAATTGTTGACAAAAAAAACATAATTAAACACTCTAACAATAGAATTACTGAATGTAGCATCCAATTAATAAGGAAATCGTCTAGTGGGTTTATGATGAATGCAACTCAGTAAGTAGCATAATGGAAAAAGACGCTTTATTCCAGAAACAAAAAGAAATACATAGCACAGACTACAAAAAAATAAACAAAATGTAAGCAAAGAACAACATTTGTAGATACTAATAGCACGAATAGATAGTAAATCGCTAATTATAAGAGAATATCGCTCCATGACCATAGCTAAAGACTTCTCCAAACACAACTCCAGAGATATTCATTCCTCGTACAGGGCTTCGGCTTACGTAGCCTTACTAAAGTGCATGACGTCAATTGGAATTCTCTGGAATAATCTCCAGATCTCAACTTCTAATAAAGATATACTCATGATTCTTGTATTTTCCAGGACCATTATTTTTGTCGTGAAATAGTCACGAAGGCCAGAGGCATTCAATAAGAATATCTGTGAATCTATTTTTTCAACCATGAAACTAACATTGCAGAGAAAATATATTACAGATTCATGACAATTTTATAATCATTTCAATGAGTGAAAAGATGCATTTATTAACAAAATAATGCATGTTTCCAAATCTTTGTACGATAAAATCCTGTTTTGTTTCAATCATACTCTAACTACTCAGGCTATATCCTTTTGAGAAATTTTGATTCATCTAACAAGACAATCAAAATGGGAGGTATTTTTTTCTTCTCCTTAATTACAGAACAGAGATTTACAACTGAAATTGAAATTATTATTATATAGCAAGAATTTTATAATCAATTTTTCATAAATAAGGATAAAGTAGATTTTTGAAATTTTGTAACACTTGTGCATTTCTAACGAAAAAACATTATTTTGATATTTTCAAATTTAATTATCAAATAATCAGTTGATTCATTTAAAATCTGATACCATGAGCGTAGTAGCTTCATCTGTTAGAAATTTCGAAAAGAAAACAGTTACCATAATAAGATATCACAGATACCATAATACTTATATTAAAGAATTATAAATTAAAGGTCAAAAAGAAGAAAATATATACTTTAAAAAGTTTCTGTTGTTTAGCATTATTATAAACGTTAGGCTTTAAAAAAAATTTTTTTCTTAAATTTGTCAATAGCATTTGAATTCATAATGATATTAAAATTCTGATTTTTAAATTTTTAGATAATCTCATTATATTTCACTGGCCTTAAAATTTACACGTGCTATAGATGGAATTGTGCCACTCATGATTTCAAAACAGTGATCCTAATTTCAGAAGGATACATAGTTTCAATAACTATGCAACCTAAATTGATTATGTAGTTAAAGAAATCTGAAAGAAAAGTACTGCTGACCTAATAAATTTTTAACTTAGTGATTACTTTTTACGATAACTGCAGATTACGCAATAATCTTCATCTATTTTTTGCTGACATTTCCATATTATCAGACGTCAATATCTAATTCGAAACATTATTTTATTTATAAGATACTTCGACCTTCAGATGTGATATACCGCATTCGGAAGTTTCTTGATGATTCTCGGACTGTAGTGAAAGATGTGGATAAACATGCAAAAAGATATCAACAAAGGAAAAGTGGAATCTTTCACTGAGCTTCCTTTAAGGAAAAAAAGGAAGCAAAAAAATATTATTACAATAAGAGAACTTTGAACAGTGCAATCGAACAACGAAATTGAAATTCATTTCTTAGACACCTTTTGCTGTGTAAGCAATTCTTAAGAGTTCCGTTTGGTTTATTTATATTAACGCCCCGTTTTAAAACAACATTTATTAGGGGTTATTTTGGGACAGAACTCGTAATTTTGAACCACGGTCAGATGACGAGGCATACACCTGAGCTGGTACAGCCTTCCTCCAAACTCCCACACCATACCAATGGGAGGACGTTTGGACCCGCTTACACGACGGGTATCGAACCAGAAACCCTCCGGTTCCGAAGCCGAGACCTTACCAACAGGTCGCCGCGACCCAAACAATTCTTCAAAACGTTTTAACTATAATGTTTGACCTATAGATTATTTTTTAAACTTAACAAGGGTTTCACGCTGAAATTTTATAAACTCGTATACGAAATAAAACAATGAAAAAGTAGAACGATTTCAACCACCTGAGATGGAAAGACATGCCATGCACGTCAGAATGCTTTTATCACAAAATCGCTAACGATATATTGTTGCACACAGTTTTATCACAAAAATAAAAATTATGTTCGCGAACCCTGACTGAATATAGCACAGTTTATCCACTGTCGAAAATTAATTCATTTAGAAGATATAAATCTATTTCCGATTTCTATAATGTATCGGATACTTTGAAAAGGCTTCGTTTCGAGTTAGGTGGAAGTTTCGTTTAATATTTTAGATTTCAGTATATAATTATTAATCCTGAGATGCTTGTATATAATTATTACTCCTGAGATGCCTTCCCATTTGCCAGTATCCTACATCATACTTTCATAGGGAAACAAAGAGAAAGAGAAAAAAAATTGTAAAAGATATATGTATATATATATAAGTATTATTTTATGTGAAGCAGAATGCAGTTTGAAGACAGTGAAGAGACGTGCTATTTCGTGACATCGTTTTATTTCATTTTTAAAAAGCAGGCATATGTACAAGCGATGAGCACACAGAGCGACACAGAAAAGGAATAAGGAAAAGCTCTTGGACATTTTATCCCTGGTCTTATATAACCTATGATTTTGATAGGGAAAACATTTCTTCATAGCGCTAATATATTACGAGACTTCGATAGGGATTTTCGTTACACGCGCGGAGAAGGCAGGGGAGACACAGGGAGATCTTAAAAAAGAATTTGCCTCATCAGCGGTATTTTGCCTCTTCACGCGGAGTGTGGGAAGGTTAGACTTTTAGCTGATTTTGCAATTTAACAAAGCTTCTCTTGAATTAATTAAGTAGAGACAGTGGAATTGGATCACGAAATAAGAGAATATTTTAGAATAAAGTTACCATGGGCTAAATGAAGATAAAATCTTGAAAATTAATTAAATTGAAATTAGAGTTAAAATATCATTATACACACACATATATATAACTCTATTATGTTCCAATAAAAGATGGCAGGTGTTCCAATGCACCACTCTCTTGAAGTCAATTCTTTCATCGCTACTAACACTATACTGTCCAGCAACACCACACTGGTATCCCGAGATAACTATCGCGAAAACTGTCTGATCTAATGACAAATAAATAATCTGACTTGCGGCAAACAAAATAATCTCGATTAGACGTCCGGACGGCATAGTGCTAATCTTTTGTAATCGATCAGGAATAGTATCATTAAATTGTATGGCAAAAAAGCGTTGTACTTTATACCCAAAAATTTTAAAATTTCCACCATAATTCACGTTAAGTAGTAAATTTATGCGCATTCTTTCACCATAGTCTCTAAGAACTTATTTGGGAACTATGTAATCAAAAAGCGTATTCAAATAGTACAAGTTTATCGTGAAAACTGCATTTATAAAATCAGTAAAGGTAGTCGGGGCTGAGATAGCCTGGTTGGTAGGGCGTTGTACTTCCATCCCTTAGGTTGTGAGTTCGAACGCCGCGTCTGAAGATTCTCCGTGTGTGTGGTGGCTGGCGCACGTATAAATCTGTCGTGGCCACAAAGTCCTCCATATCGAGAGCAATACCATTGGGGATACTGGTTCAGAGGTAATCGCTCTCTGATTCAGGTCTAAATTACGATCTATGGATGAGTGAATGAAATGCATAAATGAAGCCCGTCTCGTAAAATGGGTTGTAACGCGTGAGTAGCTAAGTCGTACTCTCGGCGCTACTGTAAACATAGGTTTGGTTTGGTTTAGTTATATTAACGTCCCGTTTGAAGCAATACTTGGGCTATTTTGGGACGGACCTCGTAATTTTGAACCGCGGTCAGATGACGAGGACGACACCTGAGCTGGCACCCCCTCTCCACGTCACACCACACCAGCGGGAGGACGTTTGATCAGGACGGATTTAACATGCAACAGACCCCCTTACACGACGGTTCTTCGGTGGAATCGGGTCTCGAACCTGAAACCCTCCGATTCCTAAGCCGAAACCTTACCACCAGGCCACCGCGGCCCTACTGTAAACATAAGAGACGCTCACTCGGCTAAAAGCAAAAGAAAAAAAAAGTTAGAGGTCTTGTAAAGTACCATAAGTCACAACACAACTGAAGTTTACCGATCATTAACTTAAAGGATTTCGATCGATAGTTTATTTTCCGATTTCTGAATTGAGAGCTAAAAGTGGTAAACATTGTAAGAGCCAAATGCGATAAGGTCGGAAAATCTTAAAATTAAAAGGAAAAAGAAACATTGATCACTCTAATTACATGAATGTCACACTAGCGACCTCTTTACACGATTCTTTGAACTATTCAGAGGAAAACCAGATAAGTTTTCAGATTAACCCTTTTAAGGATCGCAAATCAATAATGAAAGTAGAAATAAATGTAAAACAGAATGTGAAATCAATATGCGATCGGCACATTAATTTCTCTGCAAGGAATGGAATTAAAAGTCAATCGCCTTGTTTCACTTTCAGTTTTACATTTTATTTCCACTTTCACCATTTATTCACGATAAATGAGTTTAATTAAGATTATTAAAAGTGACACGTTTTTTCCTTCCAGTAACAGAATTGTTTAAGAATCTTGGATAACCAATGCATAGTAAAATAAACTTGTGGTGGTATGTAGATTATTATGATCTGTGCAGGAAGCAACAGGACGAATGTTGTTGGAAACATTTCTTTAATAATCACATTCACACACTTAAAACAAACACAAAGACAAGACATTCACGCGCGCGGCTTTTCAGTTCAGCGTCACATCTCATTCTAATTACAATCGCAATGCATTATGGGATGACATATGGGATGGCCTAATCAGGTATCGCCATCTAGTATCCAAAAGAGAAGATAAGAGTAATGCAACTGCTACAAACTGAATATTGACTTTTAATTCTCTAGAGAAATGTTATTTGTTAAGCAACCACTAGCAAATGTTATGGCTAGCTTGGTTATAAAACTTTTAATCATCGTGCCCTAGGTTAAAACGGGCATAGAAATACGCTTCTTAAAATTAGAAATTCTTCTGAAATGGCATTCACGAGGCAATGAGTGCGACGTATAATCTCCAAAGCTTGTATGACACACGTCAACGCATTGCATCGCTCTAATTTTGAAATCTTGTGCGAAGTTCGCACGAGAAATAGGAGCTCACAATGAATACAATGTAAGGCAGTATGAGGTTAGATGCTAGAACATATTTAACCACATCATTATGCTTATTAAGTAACTGTAATATCACATAATGGTTCTCATGCATAACGCTAGTAGATTTCATTTTAAAATATCATAGAAAGTTGAAAATTATTATCAAACAATTTTTAGGCGTATTTCAATGTTTTTCAAAAATTTAAGCACGATTAAAATTTTGCAATTCAAATAGAATAAGAAAAATGTTAACAGCATAACCGAATGCATTAATTTTTTTTTCTGTTCATACAATAATAAATAACATTATTTCACAAATAGTTTTTTTTTTTACGTCGGTTAATTAAATGGGTAATGGTTTGTCGAGGGATTAATTAAAAAAATAGAAAAAAAAGCATTCAATACTTATTTAACAATGTTTTTATTATTTAGCCATTTAGTTAATTTTATTAAATGAAAGAGAACAATTGCAATAAAAATTGCTTAAGTAAGAACAACTGTTCAGTATTTTACAATTTTTTTTATTCGTAAATCATTTGATAACATTTATAACGTTTTGTCACTATTAATTCATAAAGCATTAAAACATATAACTGTTTGTAATGTAATGTTTGTATGTAAATGAATTCTGCATGAATAATGCATTTGGTAGCGAATTCTGTTTAAATTCAGCATCATCTTCGGAACTTTGCCTCTACTACTTCAAAATACGGAAACCAGCAAAAGAAGGAAAAGCTAATACATCAACCCATCTATGTAAATTTAAAAATGCTCTAAATGACTAACTTTATTATTATTTGAAAAAGAAAAATATGGCTCCCGATTTTACCCTTTTTACATCACGGTATAAATTTTATTTATTAATTATTAACGCGATTTAGATTGCCAAAATAACAAACTAGGAATTCGATAAGAAAATTATGCTAATAAATTGCATATATTAATAAATATAAAAAATTTGAACATTTTTCACGAAAATAAAGCTTCAAATAAATTAATTGTTGATCTCTAAGACATTGTTATAGATTTTTTTCTTCAATAGCGCTGAGAACCACTGATTTAAAATTAAAAATAAGTAAATAAATTTATATATTTAAAATTAGCATAATGAAATTCGCAAAAAAAAAAAAAAAAAAATGGGATTACTTACAATTCCGCATTTGGTTGCCTAACACCGGAGGATCATCTAAAAGGAATCATAAAACCATAACTGCCTTTCTGAAAATAGCTGAATGTGTTTAAATTTTTAATGCTTTGTCCCGCAGCGGACGCTCAACTATTGTCTGGCTAATGAACCAGACTCGACACGAACCCGCATATTATGTTTCGTGAGAAAACGATAAACACGTGAGTCAACACTTCGGGGCGACAAACAGGGTCTCCGAAGCTATGATTCATTGACCCAAAAGAAAATATACAACTGGTCGAAATGGTAGCTTATCTATCTCGCAGAATTCGAATATCCATATGTTAAAAAAAAGGAATGAAAGATAGCATGTAAAACTTGCAATACAATACTGCTATGAAACATTTTTAAAAGGATTCGAAACTCTTGTACATCGCAGTATGACAATATTACATGCTTCATCCGACTGTTTTGATTGTATATGCCATGACATTCAGTGAGTATCAATTTTTACATCACGCATTTTACACAAGTATTCACAATTCACGCATATATATAAATAAGAAAGAAATTAAAAACCTTATGAATGCAGGTACGTACAAAGTTTCGAATCTGTGGGCTATTTCCCAGAAAAACTTTCTCTGATTAATAAGACTTGGTAGAATTTTTGTCTTCAAAGAATCCAGTATTAAATTTTCTGATATCGACATACAAATCTTTATTTGAAAAATAAAGAAAGACATGCTATTTATAATTTTTAAGCCTTTAAGAACATCAATGTTCATGGCACTGAGAGTTTTCAAACACCCAGTAACCATCCTTTTCATATCATGCACTAAAAGTTGATAGTCTATATAGAAAAACGTTGGATCATTTCGGTCAATGAAGA
>JAPMOR010061885.1:0-63839 GCA_026543865.1 Argiope aurantia | reverse complement strand
AACAACAAGAAATAACTCATAATAATTATTATTTAGAATGCATTGCAGTATGTCTTGTGCGTTATTTACATCTATGTCATTCAAAATCAAATCCCGTAACAAGCAAATTTCTTGGATTAGGTTTTCATGATCTTGGATTACAGTTGACACCTTTCTCCAGTTATTATAGCCACCAATAAATCGTGTAGTTTGGTCATTTCTTCTTCTTTTGGAAAACAGTATACAACAAAAACTAAACACGGAGTCTTGCGTTTTTGAATAAATTAACCATCTGCGAAGTTGGGTTTCGCCATTTGGCATTTTTAAAAAGTAGTACGTAGTGGAAAATGATCTACCTTCATAGTTTTTAGGAAAAAAATCCCTTGTGTCTGCTTTAAACAAAACATTCTAATTATCAGTTATAATGGTCATTTATACTCTCTTGACCGCATATTTTTATTGTCATTTCTGTCATTATTTTCTGACTCGGTCATATTTGCATAAACACATGATTCTTCAACAAATTTCACGGTTTCAATATTTTCATTGCAAGACTGTGTAGTTGGAGTAGACATTTCTTCCCCAGTTGAAGTTTGAATTGTAATTTCTGAAGTTGAATCAATTTATTTTCCAGAATTACTCCGAAGCCAAGGAAACTGATCTACTTGTGAAGTTTAGCTTTTCTTCCTTTTTTATTTTCTGATAATTTTATTTTTTGACACCCAGAGCGATATTTCATTGGCATGACATGGTTATACTAACAGTATCAAGCAGTTTATAGAATGGATTATCAAATTAATATATGCTATACTATACGTTACTACCTAGTAAGTGAGACAAGTGATTGTAAATCTATTTACCTTATATTAATTATATTTGCACACTTGCACTAGACTATAATATATATTGTAAACTTCGTATATTTCCAAATCCGTCGACTGCTCCATTTAAACTTCTTCCTTAATTCTTATTCATCTAATGTCTTCATCTTCTACATCTAATGTCCGGTGAAGAAGTAATGCAGTGTGCATTGCTAGGAGTTGATCGTTTAATTTATCTTCGTTTTACTTTTTGTTTCCACAACTTAATATAAACGAATATGCACAGATGCACACATAAAATATATAACATTAGATGTAGAAAAAAAGTAGACAGTTGATGATTTACAAGTCCATTTGAACCCAGCCTCATCTTCGATTTCTGGGAACAGCTTGCATGTCTGAACTGGATCCCCTATTCATAAATGAATTCCCATCACCCCTTTTATAGGCATCACTGCGATGATAGTCCAATAACAGCATTAGTCTAAGCTCAGCCACTCTCGTGGAAACATACTTCCAGTAACGCTATTATTGTTCAGAACACTATTTTAATTCTTGATCACAGCGGGGCCCCGGTTCATAGCATGCCCCCCCCCCCCCAGATGGCCGACCCTGTTCTGATAGAATAAGAAATTAACATTTTATGTATTATTAATAATTCAAAAGAATTTAGCTAGAATATTTCTAGACTAGGATTTTACCACACTTGATATTAAACAGATACAATGCATTATTCACAGGCAAAGCATGTTAAGAAAATCATCAATTATTTTCAACAAAACTTGCTGATATTTTCGAATTTTGCTCTGACTATTAACTTCTTTTCGATAGTGAGGGAATCTGAATTTCTGGTATTCAACTGTATTTATCTTTTGAATTTTTTTTATTTTATTTATCAGCTCTACCAAAAATCTTATCAAGTGCCAGCTAGTTGTCAGAACAAATTAAGATAATCAATACATAAGATAAAACTATCGGCTAATCGAGATAAATGAATCAATCTACAATTCAAAATTATCTTCCTTTAATAAAATAAAGAATAAGCGAAAAGTCCATTTATCAGTTAAGAATATTTCAAAAATCACCAAATTACATACCAACTTCGAAAGCGCTTTAGCGTTTGTAGAATCCAATAAGAGATATGTAGAAAACTTTTAATTATTTGATGCTTAAATATAAAGAAAAATAATGGTTTCAAACATACATTTTATTTAATGCTCATGCATACAATTGTGATCAAAATAAAATTTCGACTCTCCCCCCCCCAAAAAAAAAACACCTCTTTCAGTGCACTAAAAATAAAATTACACTAAATGTCAATCACATTTTTTTGATACAAAGCACAATAAAATACAACTTTTATACCATTTAATAGCAAAATAAATCTATTAAATCGCATCTATTAATCAGAACTAGACTCATTTTTTCATTGAAAAAATTAATAAAAAACAGTTTGTGAAATTAATTCTTTGTCAGCATATAAAAAATATTTCTTAACGTTATTCTTTACTTTTAATTTCTAATTCAACATTATAAATATTAGGGAATTTCAAATTAATTTTTTTCAGTCATCACCAGATGCCGCTTTTAATATGGGATAAAATTTTAATTTTTAATCGAATAACTTTAAAATTAACTATGAAAATATTAAAGTCAAATACTGTCACCGAAAATAAGCTAGTGTACAAAATTCAAAACATCAGAAAGTGAATGAAAAATCAATTACAAAATTTCAATTTCATAAACTTAAAAAAAAATTGTTAAAAAAATTATTGAATGTACTCACCTTGAATACTTCCAAACTTGGACAGTGCCTCTTACAAAGCGAAGTGAAAATCAATTACACTATTTTTATGATTGATTTATGCTACAAAATCTTGTGTTCCATCAATAAAAATTCTATAATTGCAAAAAAGAGAGAGAGAGACTTTATGACAGTTTGTCATAGTTTCTTTTTCCCATTTCAGTGTTAGAAAGGGATAACTTTCATATATACAAAGATTGGCCTTAAATGGGTTACATTTTTATTAAATTTTTACTTTTGCAAAAAAAAAAAAAAAAAAAAAACACTGCACATTTTCTAAAACTGTAAAATTTTAGTCAATCTAGTTTAATCATATTTAAATTCCATTCTATTCTATTCCAGTCTATTTTTAAATAGATCCTGTAATTTCGAATAAGTCGGATGAAGAGGCCAATATTCAAAATGTCACCATTCTTCTCTAAGATTTTAGAATATATCAGTGGGAAAGTATTAGGATTCAACATGCATCAGATCGGCTTACATAGTGGTTCTGGAATGGAACCTATTTTGGACTTAGAACGCTCTGACACAAAGAAAAGACTTTACCACCTGGCTACCTAAATTTTAGTCATGATTTTCTCTCTCAAACAGTAATGGATTCCTACACTACTATTCAATTCTTAATCATTATTCATAACTATATTATAAAAGGACTGACTACCTAAGAACAACATACAGAAAGACATTAAAAACTCATAATAATAGTATGGCAAAAGATGGATGAATCGAGTGCTTTTACATATCTACTATATGGAAGTGTTAAATCACAATTAACTTTTCAATACATCTCTTATTCAAATCTAAATTTGTAAGTTGCACTATTTTTTGGAAAAGATCTCAGGATATTAAAAAAATATACTTAATAGATTTAAAATATAGTTGCTGAGGAATTTTTTAAATGTCAAAAGTACTGTTAAAAAAAGAGTAAATCAAAACTGGTAATTTTATAAGAGCATCTCTCATCACCCCCCCCCCCTTTATCCTTTGAAAATCAAAAGTCTATTTTTATAGTCAGCAAACTTAAAAAGCTCACATTTCATTGACATTGATTTAAGTATATTCCAATATGGATTAAAAATTTTAATAAGAAAATAGTGGATTGGAAAGTAATATTGAGATTTGCATTCGAGATTTATTTTTAAAAAACTAAAATTTTTTCTTTTTTTTTTTTTTTTTTTACATAATTATGGAGTTATGTAAGTACAATTTCTCCCAGTAGAACCATACTTTAATAGCAATTATCATATTAATCAATACCTTGCAATATTTTATGATTTTAAGTTTTGAAATAAATCTATTTAGTTAATCAAAAAGAAATAAAAACATAAATAAACTACTGAAAATATGGATAAACTGGTCTTATTTTAAAAATCTAGAAAATTTATCTTACAGTAAACATCAAAATAATTCATTTTTAAAATTTATTACATATTAGTTTATGTGTTGCTACTTCATTTCATACAATTACAAATTTTTCAGGTAGCTAAATATTGTTTTAAAAAAATACTAAGTATTACTTACTTTTGAATACAGATTTCAGTTAAGAATGCTACATTTATACATTTCTTCCCTAATATTTGATAATTCAATATTCAGTATACAATACTTTTCACTAAATTCAATCTAAAAGAAACCACGAATGTATACAGTTAACAAGTGTTAACATCAAGATATGCAAGTAGGAAGAGCACATTAATATTGCTTTGAGTGTGATTTTTAAAATTTTGCCAGATTAAAAATGGACCCACTCACTTAAAACTCATTTAATCTAAAAGTTTTAGATTTTTGTAAATTCTAAATCAGATATTCGTTTTAAAGCAAAACATGATGAAAAGACTGAGTTCATATTTCACAAATTCTGGATTTGAGAAGATAAAAATCTGGAAATCTATCTATACAAACCATAAATTGCATTACTATCTCAAATAAGTAAATAGTATCAAAAAATTAGAACATGATGCAATTATGGTTAAACTTTATTAGATATAATACATGCTTTATAAAAAAACATAAATTTAACATTAGATTATAATAAAATGTAATCACATACATACTCATTATACGGAGTGCATCACAGACATATACAAAATATATAAATCTTCTACAAATTAAACAAGGATGACACACACACAGAAAAATACATTATTAAGTAACATGATTTCACAGCGTCAGCTTTTCCTACAAAAAAAAAAAAAAAAAAAAACTTAAATATATGCAAATTACTTATTAAATTTAAAACAAAATTAAAAATAATAAATAGAATTCAAGTTGTCACAGACGAACATTGAATGTAAAATAAGCAAAGAGTACAATTATATATTATTCTTTTAACATATCAGTAACTATATTTGAAAAAATCCATTAGCAAGTTGCAATAATTGTTAGTTTCTATGCATTTTATAGCTATAGAAAGATCTCCATAAACTTCCAAATCAAATATATGGCTTCATTATATTGATTAGCAATTTTTAAATCTAATTTTGTACATACATGTCAATTAATTTCAATTAGAATTAGAATTCTAATTGAAATACTTTTACTGGAATTAAAAATACTATCTCCAATAAAAGTAGTTATTGGACCTGATGTATATCAAATTATGATATATTTCAAATCAACCTACGCTTAACAAATGAACATATAATAAATATTATGATCTTTTGAACTTTTACATGGATATTAATAGGCATATGTAATCTGTATCATTATTATAGTAAAATTTGTACCATAAATGAAGTAATGATATGGATCTTTAGAAATTTGAGTCATTTTTTTTACCCGAAGCTGTGGCCTATTGAATCACTTTCCATTCTGATCTCTACAATGATGTGAAGGATTGTAGCAGAAACAACAAATCTATTTTTTTGTGCAACTCTGCACAGTACTAATTCATTTAAAAGCTGGCTAATAAAGCAACAAAAATATAGGAAATTGAGTTACCTAAATGTAATTGCTTTCCAGAGAAATATATATTACTGAAGTCCCCCCACCCCAAATGATGCAGAAGATTGTTACATTTCATAATTTTGAAATAGATTACATCAGTAAACTCCAATTCCTTTACAACAAAATCTTTACAATTTTTCTAGAAATAAAAAAATATATATATCAAATAATGACATTACATTTTTAAACATAATTTGTGTATGGTTAATAATTTAATTATTTCTTGATATATATTCATACCATGTTTTACAAAATAAAATGTTAGAAAATTAGTTTGTAATTATTAAAGAAATTGAAGCTATATTAAAATCTAGCAAATTATAAAATGAAATTTCATTATTAGTTTTTTAACATCATCTCTCAAACTTGAAAGAAATGCAGCTTTTAGAACATTAAAAATTTCTGTTATATTAAGAACAATTTAATATATTATGCATGGGCATAAATTGGAACATTCCATAATTGGATTACATATATTCAGTTATATTTAATTAAAAAATAATCTACTAATATTTTAAACTAATAATTCCTTATTATTTTGAGCAAAAATATTCATTTGCAACTATAATATTCTTAACAGTTTAAAACAATCACAATATAACATGGGAGTAAGAAATTATTAGGACATTTTACAGATAATTTCAATTTCTGTTTTATTTGTAATTAGCTTAAAAGAGTGATAAATGTTTTTGAGAAAGAAAGATATTCACTCTTTTTATTCAAAGGACTTCATACTTAATTTATGTAATACAATATTTCATTTATCAATAAATACTTATTTATAAAATACAATATTTTGAAATATCTAATTTATAAAATACTATATAAAATTTCATTTATAAATAAAATTTCATTTATAAATTAGAAATATCTACAATTTTTATATTAATTCCTTCCATTTTCAAATTTTAGAACTATTAATTGGAAAAACAAAATCATCTTTAATTACCAATTCAAATGCAATTAAAATATAAAGTAAAAAAACTATAAAGTAAGGGCATATAGTATATTATAAAACTTTATTTATATAGGTAACATGAAGTGATAATGTTATCTATAATTATATAGATAACATGATTAAAAATAACTAAGTGAGTATTTTTTAAATTTTAAATTTATTATCATGCAACATTTTCAATCACAAAAAAAAAAGCTTAAAAAGTTATTTGAATATGCTAAATGTAAAAGCACTATTTATTTTGAAGTTTACAAATGAATTACAAATACTATATATGATTTAATAATTTCCTTATTTCCTAATTAAGGAATTAGTAATAATATTAAATTAATAATTTAATTTAACAATTAAATTATTAATTTATTTCTTCAAAATATTATTTTTTGTTTATTATATATTAAAACTTAAAAAATAAATTTTTATTGCCATTTTTAATTTTAAAATTATGTTTTCTCAAATGTTATCTATTTTAAAATAAATTCTTAGGTAATCAATTCTTATTTGGATTCCATCAGCCATGTTCTGTATTTAATGGCACTTAAAATACTCATCAATAATATGAATTAAAATATCAGTCATTCAGAGTGTTAGTTCGTAGGGATAGTATTTATGTGACAAATCAAGTTGATATTATTTATATTTGTAGCTCCCAGCAACTTTTGGCAATTGCAATATGTATCTTGTAATATAAAAAATGAAATACCAAGCATGTCTAAAGTCCATTACAGTTGTAAGAATTCATTAAAAGAAACATAAACGATGATAAAAAAAATAGTAGATTGGTAAGAAGGAGATTAGACTTTTTTTTAAGAATAAAAAAGTTGCAATCCTGAAAATGACCAATGCATAGTGCTGGCATGTAATATATGAAGCAGAGGTATGCAAATTAAGTTTGCATTAAAAGACAATGAACAGAAAGGAAAGAAAACTCCATATTCTAGACTTATTTAAGCAGCAGTAGTTCGAAACAATTTTCAACAAGAAAAGTAAGTTACAACACCAATGACAACTGAGTACAGTTATGTTTAGATGAATTCCATATACAGTCCCCCAAACAGCATCTTTGGGTACCAATGATATATAAGGGGATAACAGATATACCAGCAACAGTGAATAATCATATACCCAAAATCTACAGGAGTTATATTGGTGACCAATTTCACTTGATTCATCGCTCTGACCTCACCAAAAGTTTTCAAAAAAAAAAAAAAATGTTGTAAATGAAGTAGCTACATGGAGTGAGGCATCATCTGTCCTGAAGCTTACTTCTACACCTCTTGTCTGCAATGCTAGCATAACCTTTTCATCCAAAAGATTGTGGTATAATTCAGTAGTAACAGTGGCCATTTTACAGCCAGATACTGTATAATGTTCTTCAAAGAAGAAAAGACCAACAATGAAAAAGACAGTGAAACCATATCAAACTGTGAGATGAGAATTGGCTTTGTTGCATACTGATGAGGACTCTTTGTTGCACAAATGCAGCTTTGTACCTATTGATATTTCGAAATGGCACAAACTGGGCTTCACCTATTCACAATACATTAAACAACCATTGTGGTTTTCATTCTATTTTTGCCTGGAAACACATGGCAAACATTAAATTCTCTTGTAATGGGCAACTGCTGGTAAAATCTGATGCAGTGACTGTAATTAATATGAATATAAGAGCACCATTTCATAAAGGATGCATCAAACTGATGATGCAGACATCCCCCAAATATTTCTAGTTTTATAAGCACTAACTTAAGAAAGATAAATCGAGAGCCAATGCATTTGTACAAATTTCACATTGCAAAAGGAATGAAGATGAGGAATGACTCATTTCATATTTGAATATTAGTTCTTGTCATATATTTTGAAGAAACAGAGATTCTGAAGAATCTTCCATAAAGTGGGGGGGGGGGGGCTCTGTGAAAGTAATACTACATAAAGAGGATATAGCTGCTAAGTTAGTGCTTATAAAACTAATCATCCTTGTAATAAGCTTATAAAACTAATCATTATTGTAATAAGCACTAAGCCATATCCTCTTTATATGGTATTATTGTCACGGAGCCCCCCCTCCCCACTTTTTGGAAGATTCTTTAGATGCTCTGTTTCTTCAAAATATATGACAAGCACTAATATTCAAATATGAAACGAGTCATTCCTCATCTTCATTCCTTTTGCAATGTGAAATTTTTGCAAATGCATTGGTTCCTGATTTATCTTTCTAATAAAAGAGCTTAAGGCAACAGTGTTTGATTTGGTAAAGATAGCATATATTCAGTATCGATTGAAGAATCCCCATGCATTCAGTTTTTAACAGCCTGATTTGAATAAATTCACTTCATTTAAAATTTCATTAAGATGGTGCTTTCATGCATGACAATGCCATTCATTTATTCATCTATTTTTTTAAATACCACCTTTTTGTTCTCAAGAAAAAAATCTCATCTTTCTAATGCTATTTGTGCAAACTCCATTTTTTTATTACCATTTGTTCTGTTTTTAAATAAATTTTTAAAGTTGTAAAATAAAAAAGTTAATGCTCACAATATAATTATATATATGAAACTTCTGGTATATTAAAATAAAACAATCAAGATTTATGCATATTAAAAAACAAAACAAAATCTACAAACTGCTCAGGAATTAATAAAACTATATGACAATTTATAAACAGACCCCAAAAAATAAAAGCTCATTGATTTAAAGATCTTCTATAGTTGTCTTGAATTACAAAATCAGAGATGCAGTTCTAATATATCAAGATTAGAAATAGAGAAATAAATGAAAGAATGATGAGCGATTTTAAATAATGCTAGAAGGTTAAGTCATAGGAAGTAAAATATATATTTAATAATTGACTTACTTGATGTTATTCAGATTTTATTGTAGATTCGTAATCTATGTCATTTGGTCCATCACTTTGATAAGTTGACACCCAATCAGACATATCAGCATCCTTGCCAACAAGAGAATCCTTATTTAGTATTTCCTCTATTACATTTCTTACACGATTTCCTACAGTTATTTTAGAATCCTCATCTTGGATTTTGTCTTTTGCACATAACTTATTTTCTAAATATGCTTTAGAGTTTCCATTTTTATTTTCCAAGAACTCCACATTATTTATTGAAGCAGTTTTGAAACATTCATTTTGTGTTTTGCCTTCGGCGATGTTCAATCTATCTTCTTGATCCTGTATTTGATCTCTTACTGAGCTTAAGTTATTTTCCAAAGGTGTTGGTTCAGAGGATTTCTCTTTGTCTTCATTTTCTATTACTTCTTTTGAATCTATTTTTGATTTTCCATGCTCAGAGTCACGTAACTGCCATTTTGGTATGGTGACAGTTTTCAAAGGGGTTTTAGGATCTTCATTTTGTGTTTTATTTTCTATAGTAGCTCCTGCTATGGGAGGTGGTGCTGGGAAGCTAAACCTACAATGCATTGTATAAAATAATAAGTTTTCATAATTATGAAATCTAAATACTAAAAAAAATGAATATGCTGAAACTTATTTGATATCATAACAGAAAAGGCAATAAGCCTTATGGATTAATAAAATTTAATATTAAAAATGTATATAATTGGCTATATATATATATATATATATAACCTGAAAATTCTTTTGAAGACCTTATTGGCTTATTTAATACAAAATTATAAAACCTTCACATAATATTATAGGTTGGCAATATTTAAATTAATTCATACATTAAATAGTTAAATAGTCCATTAGAAAGTTAAACAAATCATTTTGTAATCTGCTGACATATTTAGAAAAACCATCTAAATATATTATTCATTTATAATACCTTTATTAATTTGTTTGAATGATTTTTACTACAATTTTGTTTTTCCATTTTTTTTTTTTTTTTTTTCTTTTTATGATACATTTTCGGATTCCTAATATATATCTTCTTGTTTTTTTTTTTGAAGAAAAGATGACAATATTTATTTTTTAAATTGGGTTTTTTTTTTTTTTTTTTTGCACTATATTTGATTCTAGTTTCGCAACAAATCCACTAAATGTATCCAATATTTTTAATAATTCTTGTCATAAGCTTTTCTATAGAGAGAGGGGCAGGAAGTAAGCAAACTGCATGAAAATAGCTAGTGCATGTAAAAGGGGGGGGGAACCTAAATAAATTATAACATTTACTTTCCCATTCAAAATGATTCTTTTGACCCCCCCCCTTTTTTTTCTTTAAGTCTGATCATAATTTATAAGAGCAATTATAAGTTTTATTTCTTTTACTATAAATTAACAGAGGTATGCATGCATTATAAAACTAGAGGTTAAAGTAATATTCAACCTTTAAATGCAAGTAAAATTTCAGAAATTTGAAGAAGAAAAAATTACCTATTTAGTAGAAGACATTTCACATTTGAAATTTCTTCTAGAATATCTCTCACAGATCTCGGAACTGATTCTACCTATAATAAAGAAAAACCTAATTACAGAAGATACACATAAAAACTTTTAGTTGGCAGACTTCCATTCTATTTTGAAATGTTACATGAGTTATTTTGCAACTATCTTTCTAATTTGAACAGTATTTATGCGATCAGAATAACACCTGAAGTAGCAATGTATTTTCCAAATCTTTAGACTCCACTGGATTTTCACATATACCTACAAATTTAAAGTGAACCAGATCCTGACCATTTTGAGTGGAATCAATAATTGTATCAAACAGCAGTTGAAACTTATCCAACCTTCATTACCAACAGCAGATAAGAGTTAGAATCAAGTTATTTTCAACATTTAGAGGAAAAATGAAATTTATGAATATACAACAATTTTACATGAAAAGCAGCAAATGCTTATTCTAAAAGTAATGAATGAATATGGTTATAATAATTTTTTTGGGGGGGCTATTTCCTCTGATTGCATTTAGTATGCTATCTACACACATTATAAAGGCAAAGAATGCATTTAGATGCTTCTCATATAATGATGAAATTGAAATATTTAAATAAGTATCTAAATTTTTGGTTGCTTCATTTATGTTTTTCTTTCTGAAAATTATTATTGTTTTATACTATATGTTTTTATAATATCATTCTGTATAAACATTAATAGTTCTGATGATTCACAGCAATACAAATTAACAAACAAACAAAAAACTTATATAAAAGGAAGAAAAATTTATTCAGAAGATAAGAAATTAAAATAAGGAATATATATCTTCTAACTGCTCAACAAATATTACATGATAAAAGATACACAGTCATAGCTTCTAAAATATTAATGCTAATTAGAATATTTAAAATATCAAAATACCATGAACAGTCGCTGCTGTCGTATTAATAAATTCTACCTCTTTTACTTTTCAAATTTCAGTTTTACATATTGAAAATCAATGTATCTGTATGAAATTTAGTTATCGCTAATGTCAGTACAATTTTGTAAATTTCAAGCATTTTATAGTGCACATGAAAACAAATTATCAAATTCACTCTAGTTTTCATTTCACCATGAAACATTAAGTTTTACTTTTTATTATTTCAATAAAATGCTTCATTAAGGTAGCAATCAACAACAGACGTACAAATAATTTACAAAGAAGTATTGATAGTAGTAATGATTTAAATTTAAAGAAAGCAATATCATTTACATTTGGGATGTGTTAATATGCAATATTTCACCTTGCTTTTTTAAAATTCAAAACAAAAGGAATCATAATTTTAATTGTTTATAATTAAAAGGCATAAACACACATGAATCATTTAGGTCAGCTTATGCATAAAACACATAAATTATTTAAAACAGAAAAAATTATTCATACTGTGTGCTTAGTGACTACACACAATACACTTATAGAACCTTAAACATTATGTAATAAACAGAAGAGAAATGATATATGTCTTATTATCTATATATAAGATTGATTCAACTAAAATTCCATGCATTATATATCATAGAAAGATGAATAAACAAATACTTAAATAACACTTACAAATTTATTTGGAATTATTTACAAAACTTGATAACACATTATTAAAAAATATTTCTAAATTCTCTCTCACATTAATTTTGAAAAATACTATATTCACATTAAAATCAATATCCTAAAATTCATTTTCATGAATTATAACTTACAGGAATGCCAACTTTTGGTAAAGAATAACACATAATAGATTCTTCAATGATCTAACAATTATTATATCATATGTCAAAAAATTACTAGAATAAAAGAAAAATAATTTCAATGAAATTGTTAAAACTCTTTGAATGAATTTTCAAGCCTTTCAGCTATTTATCTCAATGATAAGTATTAATTTCAATGTTAATTGTGACATTAAACTGAACCATAAAAACACTTCTTGGAAATACTTTTAAAATACCTTCAATGATACTTAATATTTCTAAATAGAAATTGTTAGAAAGTATCTTGATTTAAAATGTTTTAATAAAATGTTCCATAATACTAATTTTCAATTGTAGTTGTACTTATACAGAATATATTAACACTAAATTTTCAATTTATTTCTATCTTAGAATCATAAAATTCTTTCTGGATACTGAAAGCAAGAATATTTTTCTTTCAGAAGTTTTCCTTCTTTTAAAGTGGATACTTTAAAAAGCCCAAATTAAAGTATCTTTGTTTTCAAATCTCAGCAATAAATATGCAAGGTATTGCTTACATGCAAGTATACAAGTTTAGAAGAAATATTTAATAACTTAAAAACAATAAGAAGAGTTTTTTTTAAAAAAAATATTGATGCAACATGAAATTTAAAATTTTTATTTCCAATTACATGAAGACTAATGAGATGAATGAAAACTTACATCATATAGAGAAGATCTATCACCTCGATATAGTTGACTGTTAAGAGATAACTCCAATGAAGCTACTGTAGAAGAAAGCTGAGAAACAGAATTATTCAATTCTATTAATTGCTGCTTTAAGGCAGAAAGTTCACTTTTTTCAGATTTAGATCCAAAAAGAAAAGGTTCAATATATGCCTGAAAATACAAATGAAATTTAGATGCATGTACAGAAAAACATATCATTTTAAATAAAATAACAAAAGTTGGAATAGACATTGTTACTTTTCTCAAATGAATAATGCAATCTGGATCTCGATAAACTGCTGAAGGAAAGAAAGATGGTTTCATTTATTTTATAAGTGCAAAAATTTAAAACATGGATAAATAACTGATAAAACTAAGTGTAAACAAACAAAACAAAACAAGAAATTTTTTCCATTTTTGTCTATTTTTATTCCATAAACAAACACGCTTGAATCCATTAATTTTATGATTCACAATATATAAAGTAAAAATGTATTTGAAAATAAACGCTTTTAGCTATTATATAAACAAAGCATTAATATCAATGAAAACAGTTATAAAACAAATTCACAATGTTATTAATAATGTTACTTGACTTATTATCACTTTTATACTGCCCATAAGTTTTTTCCCTTTAATCTCTTCCCTTGAATATAAACCTACTACTTGATGCTTTTCTGAGAGGTATATAATTCTTTAATGAATATATTATACTAAACAAATACTTCTAACAAATACTGATATCTAATGCTGATAAACCATTAAATAATTTATGCTAAAAAAGTAATATATATGCATCCTATAATGTTTATTTATGTAAATTTTCTTTAGTTCTATTAGTACATTTAAAACCCACATTGAATTCACTATTAAATACAAAAATTAGAGATTACAATCTTCAGGTTTTTTACAATACATGTTAGCTTCATTTCCAATTCTCCATCAGGTAAAAATGTCAGAGAAGACAAAATTCAAAAGCAGTCAGTAGCAAAGCATGGGGGGGGGATGAATTTAAAGAGAAATGTGAACTTTTAAGGAGATTTCAAAAGTCAGTAAATTGATGGGTCTGAAGATTTAAAAAGGGGGAGATAGCAGCTTAGAATTTGCTGAAGAAAAAATTCACACTCTCACTCTCTCTCTCTCACACACACACACATATTATATATATATATATAATTTTGGTATGGAAAACACACATTTCAAGGAAAGACAGTTGATGATATGAGAAAATCTAATATTTCTGTCTAAAAATAAAAAACTGCAGACAGTTCAAGAGAAAGTGTATCGATTATTCTTGCAATAGGACAATTAAGAGGATTTTAAAGGTACAATTGCACTATTACAAATAAATTTTCAATGAATGAAAGAATTCATTTTTTTAAATAGTTTCTGTGTCTCTGTGTATTTTATGAAAATTTATTAAAGAATTTTCATACAATACAAGTGTCAATAATTTAACACTTTTTGATCAAAAAAAAAAGGGGGGGGGTAAAAAAAAATCAAACTAGCCAAATTTAAAGCATTATTCAATTTACCATTTTAATTCTTCACACATATAATGAATGACAAAGGATAACTTAAAATATACATATTACCAGTATATTTTTTTCTACACACCCATATTTAATTTTCACTACTTAATTCCTTCTGTATATTTCATGGCTGAACATGTTAGTACTTGCTTTGTTAAAATGCAAGACAAAAAGGATAACATTATCCTGAGATAATATTTATTGCTTCTAATTATTGCTTAACATACCCAAAAAATTAAATATTCTACTCATGCATTTTTTTTTTCAAATAAATTGATAGAACTATGATTTTCTACAACCACTTTTATTTTAATTAGTGTAAATATTTATTGTGTACCACAAATATGAATATTATCTATTATCAAGTACCATGTTACAACTTTTTAACTGAATGCTCTATTCTAAGAACAGCTATAAAGCAATATTTTTATAGTTAAAATTTAAGAATGAATTAATTATCTAATAAAATATTGATTAATTCTTACTTTGTAAAAGCGATGCAATAAATAGACAGCAATTGCAAAACTAGCAAATGTGGAACTATAACTCCTTAAATAAAACCAAAAAGAGCTAGGTGATTGATATGGAGACAATGGATATGCATTAACAATTTGATTATCTTTGTTAGAGACAGCATCAGTTGCATCTTCATATTTAATCCTGTTGAAAGCCACAGCTATTTCTGAATCTGTTAAACCTACAAAAATAAAAAGTATGAACTCTGTAAAACAAAAATCTTCCAGTCCTAGAACAGATAAAGATAAATATAAGACCACAAGAGGCAAATGTTTTATAAACTATACATTAAAAAAATGGCCACTTTAGATTTAAATGTCAATAAATTAAATTTAAAAAGTATAAAATGTTTATTCTTGTTTGAAACTAACAATAAAGAAAAACATGTTTTACAGTTAAGTGTTCAACAGATTGTTTGACCTACTGTTCGTTTCAGTATTCTTAAACGACCACTTCTCGACGATTCTATCTCATTAAGGGGAGAGATGTGGAAAGATTAGTGCATTTCTGAAATTCTTCATTCTTTAGTCTAGATTTTCATCCTATTAGATACTTTTTTTTTTCATATGTATATGAATATTGTGTCTTTTCTGACATTATTATTTTAATTCAGTCAGCGAGTAATCCAAGTTTATTTTATTGTTAAATGTAAACATCCCCTCCTTTCATCTTACCTCTCAACCCTGTTTTGACAAACCCACCCTAACACATGTGCAAAAACATAGAGGGTTTTAGAATCCATTGTCAAACAATAGAATTTCACTTAAGCACAAACATAATTTGGAGAGAAGAAATGTGTATCCCAGTATTTTTTAAAATTTTAATTATTTAAAATATTAAGCAATATTTGGGTCCTATGATAAGTTTCAACAGTGCTGCTGAGGGGAAAAAAAAATTACCATTTAAATATTTATAAACTTGTCTTTTGCAATACTAATCTGCTTATTCAAATTTTTACATAATTCAGACAATCTTTAAAAAAAATGCACAATTTTTGATAAAAATTTTTTATTGCACTGAAATTCAAATCAGTTTATTATTATCAGTTTATTCAAATTACTATTTTTCTTTCTTATTTTTTTTATTATATATGCAATTTACAGGAGAACATGAAAATGATTACAATGCTGCAATAAGCAACTTGCATCTACGAGTAGAAAGCATTATTTTTAATGGCACAATGATATCATGTCATTCAAAGCTTTTATTCAAAAAGTGGCATCATCAGATCCTTCTTCAATCTCTGAAATTTTTTAATAGCTATTGAATGCATATTTCTGGCATCAGGGGATAGCAAACTTTATTCAAAAAATCCCATTCTCACCACAGTTTGATTAATTAATCAATGATATCATGGGATTAGAATCTGTCAAAAACATCATGAACACAAACAGTTGTTCAATTATTAAAATAGTATGGTTTTAATGATAATCATGATTTGGTACTTAACAATTCTTGTTCAAGTAATTATGAACATCAAGTTACACCCAAGGGATTTAATTTAGATTAATACTCATAGTGAGTATTTACTTAAAAAAAAGGTCCGATTTAAAAAAAATGTATTTTTACAGTTTTCAAAACCTACAATATAAAAGTTTTAAACAAAACATATGAGTTAATGCATAAATTTTGATATTTTTTTCTATATTATAAATTGAGTGAAAATATTTATTCACTATTAAAAATTTTACCATATTTAAGTTCAATATGGCTAAGGCTCAGATTTGTTGATAACAGTATAACACAACAAAAACACATTTTACAACAATTACATTTTAAAGATTATTATTATTTTAATAAAATATTTCTGGAATGATTTAACTTCTTATATTGAGCATAGCTATATTTCCCATAATATTCCAAAGGTTAAACAAATTTAATATTAATTTTGACTGGCAAGAAAGTGTCTTCTGTAGTAATATTTTATTACAGAAAATATTTTATAAACATTTTTTAGAAAATAATTTGTATGCAAAAAATTAATTTGAAACAAATACAATACAAAATATGGACAAAAATCCTTCCAAATAATGCAATTACAGTTTCTTCGAAAAAAAATTTCAATTTTCCAAATGATATAAATAAGCTGTTCAGCTTTTGTTTACTTAAGGAAAAACATATAAAGCTACAGAAGTCTTTAAACAGATAAATGAGAAAAACACTTAAAATATTTAGTAATGTAAAAACTATGCTTGAGATTTTTTTATTATAGTTTTTAACAGGGTTGCCACTCAAATCTGGAAAAAAAAACTCCCTGTGTTTTCCTTGTACATATATTCAAAATATGAGGAAATGCTTGAATAACATTCATTTGCCTAGTTATATTGCAATAAGATTTTTAGTAGTGGAAAAAGCAAAGAAAGAAAGCAATTTAACATTATTCGAAATAATAGTACATTAAAAGATTTATATTTATAAACAAAAGAAAAAAACATTTTCTCTTTATTTATTATCTAGAATTTAGCAAAAAATATATATACATATATATATAAACACATACACTACAATTGACACGCTATGCGTCAGCATGGCGCTACCTTGTATGTCGGTGACGACTGACAATGATAAGTTATATGCTTTATTTAGTAATTCGCTTCTTAGGATGGATATATCAATTTTACTGCCAGTGAATGTGTTAAAGGGGAGGAATATATTACCTCTCATGTTCTTTACTTGTAAGTCACACAAAATTAAGGACTCGGGCGAAATAAAATACAAAACAATTTTGTTATTATGATACAAATCATTTAAAAATTACTCAACAAAAAACATTACAAAGCAAAATTACTTTATTTTATTTATTAGTTTTCATCAATTTATGTATTTGGGCCTCCATTTCTGCAACTTCTGAAGATTTTTCAGCCATCAGTTCCATAGAGCTTATCTTTAACAAATAAGGTATGACATTTTTGAACGGCCCGACGTACATTTTTTTAGCTATTTTACTTTTAGTAAACATAGGTGGAAATATTTCTGATATCCTTGTATGCATTAAAGGACAAATGCAATGCAACAAGTTTTAAAGCCCATAAAAATTCAGCTTTAAATTATTATTATTCTTGAAATAAAAAATTCGAAATTAGTTGGACATTCAATTCGATTCTTTCAGATTTGACATGTCATCTTTTCCTATATTCCTTTTATCAAACATCAATAATGACTCTTTGGAACTGGCAGGCAAGCCTTGTATGATCTCCTATTTTGGCATGACTAGTAAGTGAATGTGTTTAAAAAATTACTTAGGCTTAATATCTTCTTACAAAGTGAGCAGTACACAACAAATGGATTTTATGGAACTTCTTGAACCAATTCAGCAAAATTGGGTTCAATTTTTTTATTTGTCCAATTTGTTTTAAATATGGATTTTAAGCAGCTCATTGTTCAAAAATAAAAATCTCTAATCTGCTTTGAATAAGCTCACAGTTTCTTAAATAATAAAGCAATAAGTAACTCAAGGTTGGTAGACTAACCACCACCATGCTGCCTCTGCAGATTGAAATGCTCCCGCCAGAGAAACATATTCTATTCTTTCATGCTGTTAAAGAAGTCTTGTGCATGGTCAATAGCTGCAATTTAGGAATCTCATAGAAAAAGAACAACTGTTGAGCAAATCGAAACTGGACTGGACCTACACAGGAAAAAAAAAGGGAAAGAATAGAAAAGGGGAGATTTCTGTATTACACAATCTTGAATGGTATTGTTTCGTTTTTGGAGGCTATGACTACGATCTTTTATTCTTGCAATCTTTAGACATCGGCATTTTTAAAATGAAAAAAGAAATAATAACTAAGGAACTTAAAACACCCTGTATTTTCCCAGTTTTCATGAAAAATTTCAAATTTTCCTACATTTTATCTTTGTTTTTTTTAGATGATTTTTAAATTTTCTGTGTTTTCCCAGTTCTCACAGTGACATGGCAACCCTGTTCTAAGCATAATTTTTCATAGAATTTTTACTGCAAAGGTCATGGAATCAGTTTACATCCAGTAACATGCCAGTATATTATAGTATTTTTATTAATTTCATAATAAAAATTTAATGAAACATTTAATGGATTATTAAAACCCAGTTTGGGGGAAAAAAATACATAATAAAAGCTAATACTGAGGAATTACATTGCATTAAAGCTGATTACGAATGTCAAATTTATAATTTAAACTAGATTGGAAATAAGATTTGCCACACAAATGTCTACATTCTAGAAAAACAAACAATATTTGCAAATTACATGTATCAGATGAATTTCACTCAATAAACAGAGATTCAAACACATAGTTATGGAAAATAATGATAAAAATATGAATGTGCCATTTCTGAACATATTTTCATGTTGTATTACCAGTAAGTTGTTTTTATTTAATATCAAGTTTCTGAAGTGAGTCTTATTTAAGAAAATCAGTATGATTTGACAATCACAAAGACTACTTTTTAAAAATTTTTCCTGTTTTATATTTTTGTGATGATGACTAAGATATACTATATGATCATTATTATTAACTGTATTTTTGCAATATAGTATTTAATGAAAAAAATTTTTGATAATGTAACACTTTATAATAAGATATGGTAACTAAATACTCCACATCATATGATAATTAATAAGTTCTTAAAAAAAGGTTAGATGTTTAATAATAAGTTTAAGAGAAGTTAATGAAAATAAGTTATTGGCAAATCTGCAAAGAATAAAATGGCAAATCTGCAATTAAAAAAAAAGTTTTCTGAATTTATTAAGAAAATGTAACAGAACTGACATTATATTGTTATAAACTGTACAACAAAAAAAAATCTTTTCCTATAATTCAAACAGAAGCGCTTTTTAAAATATAAAAATTTGATTATGGCAGTTTCATGCAATTTTCCATGTATAATTGGACAAAATATTTAGGTTAACACTATCTATGTACTTTTTAGGTATACAAGTTATACAAACCCAACCTTTTTTCTTCAAAAATGTTATCTTTGCATCATCTGGTCTTTGTTTCACATTGGGATTTAAAAGGAAGCCAACAGCTGTATCGATCTATCCATAAAAAAACAAGCAATTATAATTTTTGACAATTTTATGTAGAAGTTTGAAATAAATCTAGTTATTTAGATTTTAAAATAATGGTTAGAGATACAATATAAACTACAATTTCAGCAGAAGATAAAAGATCTGAAATACCAGCAGATGTTCAAATATATTTTTTTAACCCTTAACTGGGGAGGTGCAGTCTGTCAGACTGCTAAAGATGGATTTTCAGTAACCCCTATTCTATTTTTAGCTCTAACCCTGTAGCTTCCTGTTTCATGACCTTCACTATACATTCACTTTTTCAGCTGGTTTCAGTTGATGCCTTTTTAAATATTTCAGATATTTCTTAGTGCAACATCTGTGAGATCGCACCTCCCTTTTAGTGTTCCCATTTTATACAAGGATTAGCAGAAACTTGGTGCTCGAAACATCATCCAATCTACTGATTCTCGTTACAAAGTAGAGCTCCAGAGACTTTTAATTGAAGCAGAAAGTGATTTTACCGATGAGGATAATTGTTCGGAAAATTTTTTCAATGAAAGTTTTTATTCAGCTGATCCTGATGTATATGTTCAAATATAATTTATTTTTATAGTGAAACCATATTTTGAAAAATTTCTAAAATATTATATTAATATACCAAGAATGCAAAATTTACAGTACAGAATTTATAGGCTGATTTTTATACTTAAGCTGTATGTTTAAAATGCCTTCGAAAATCGATGGTGCCAATAGAAAAAGGGTCAATTTCACCCATTGCCAATTTTTTTTTATTTTTCATATAATTGTTGAATTTACTCTTATATTTTTCTCTACATACGTTTGTATATTGGAAAAATAAATATGATTAAAAAATAATAAGTAATTTTTTTTCAAGAATATTATTTGTTGTAATATGTAACTTGAGAAGAAAATGTATGTTCGAATGCAATTATTCTTTCAGCGATAACATATTTTGAAAAATTACTAAGACATATTTATATATCAAGAAAAATATCTGCAGAATATATTGACAGATTTTTTGTACTAATACTTTTATTAGAAAATTAATTTGAGTGGTGTAAAGAAGAGACCGCACCTCAACAATTAAGTACTAAATTTTCACCTCCCCAGTTAAGGGGTTAATTCAACCACAACCAATCAACCTTACAGACTTTGTGTATAAATTTTTAATTCTCACATATACCATATAAAAATAAATTTAATATAAATAAATTACATCCTTGAGCACACTTATATCAATAAAGGGTACTTGCGTATTAATGCCACCGCAGCTACAGATTTGGCGTTTTTTGCGCTAATGCGCCAATTCTGTTGTTCGCATGCAGTTATCTTTTGAATTTCTTGTTGCCTTGTTGTTAGCTGACTTTTGACATCATTTTTAACTGCTATGAAAATGCATCTTTGGGATTTGCCAAAAACAAAACAGGGTGAAATTTTTTCAGGAGCGAAATATTTTGCCAAAAAAAAAAAACGAAAATGTATTGATTCCCATGACATGAAACTTTATTTTGGAAATGTAATTTAAAACAGTGTGATCAGCAAGTGGGACTTAGAAAAGACAACTGGTTTTGAGGGAAGCAGAAATCCATTTTGTTCAGCTTTGAGATTCATATATTGCTGGTGCGAGGAGTTAATGCACAATTAAATTTTGTGAAAATCAACTTGATTTGTGGGATAAAACTGTTATAGATTGGAACAGTTACTTGCATGAATTATGTGTCTTGGATATGGAGAATAAACCAAACAAGAAGGTAGGTGTACCAGATTGTATTGTGGAAATTGATGAAAGTTTGTTTACTACAAGTAAAAATAATTGTTGTTGAGTATTACCCAAGCAGTGGGCGTTTGGTGGTATATGTAGAGAAACAAAAGATTTGTTTGTTGTCACTGTTCCTAATAGAACTGGCTCTACCCTTCTTGATAAAATTATTGAAAGTATTGCAGATGGTAGCACAATTTATTCTGACGGTTGGAAAGGTTACAAACAAATAGAATAGAAATAGAAGGATTCCTACATGTTAAAGTTATTCATAAATACAATTTTATTGATCCTGATATAGGAATTCATACATAAACAGTTGAGAGAAGGTGGGGCAGTGTTAAATTGACGGACAAAAGACATAGGGGGACAGTGATACATCATTTGGAATCTTATTTATCAGAGTTCATATGGCGACAGCATCATGTGAAAGAAAATAGACTGTTTCGAATCTATGTTAAACTCTATATCAGCCCATTTTCCACCGAAATCCGATTGACTACTTTGATTTTAAATAAAGTGTTTTGATTTCAAATAAAGTGTTTTGATTTCAAATAAAGTGTTTTATTTTATGATTTATCGCAAAAATTTTAGGTGTAGAAAGGTGGCATTTAAAAACCACCAAATCTGTAGCTGCAGTGGCGTTAATACGTAAGTACCCAATAAAGTAAGAACTTATATCAATACAGAAGCTATAACACAGAAAGAATAAATTTCATAGCAGGGGATATATACTGGTTCTATAATTCTTCATAAAGCATTTGCCCAAAGGGAAATCTTATTTTTGCATAGAGAATAAGCCACGAGTTGTAGTTATTTGATAATTAAATTATTTTCCCTGGAAGAACAAGGCATTCTTTATTTATATGCATTAATTATGCTAAAAAAATACAAACAAGACTATACAATATTTGATAGCTAAACTATTTGGGTCATGACCTGGTTACAATTTTAATATAATTTATATTTGTACCCTTTGATGGAAATAAAATTATTAATTGATTATCAGATAACTGATAATTTTATCAATCGATTTGAGAATTAGATAGTTGTAATGCAGTTGTCTGAGTAATATGAACCTTCCATCATCTTGCAACGATAAAACAACTACAAAATTCTGAAGTGCCATTTACACAAATGCTGATATTTCTTAATTTTTTTCTACAATTTTTAGTCCAGCATATAAAATTAAATTCTTAAAAAAATCTAAAAAAATGCATATATTATATTGTCAGATACAGAATATTTAACTCGTAATTCATTTTGATTAAAAAACAAATTGATGTTAATATAGAAAAAATATTTTTAAATACATTGTTCACTTAACTATAATAATTCAATATATATATATATATATATAATTTTGATTATTATAATTTAAAACAAGTATAAAAGTTTACTTAACAATAATATATTATTTTACTACACATTTTAAACACCAATTCGTGTCAATTTATAACTTAAAAATTTTTTTTGTATGAAGCCTTTAATTGCCACAGATGCAGTATGTTTACTATCATTTTAATAATATACCTCTCTTTTATTCAAAGACATGGGCAAATCTCTGAAGAACTCTCAAGTAATTTATTACAAGCAGATGTAGTAGACATAAGTGTATAACTAGCAACAAATAACAGTGGAAAATATTTTATGAAAATGTATATATGTTATTTGCTACAAGTGTATTTCAACACTACAATGTATATATATATATCCTTATAAATATAAATTAGTAATGAATAAAATGAATTCTTGCAACAACATAACTTGAAATTAATTTCTGTGAAAAAAACTTATAATCTTCAAAAGTTTTGAAAATTCACAATTTAGATTTTATGAGCAACCAAATATCAATGAAATTATTAAATCATTAGTGTTTCAAGGCGAATTTTTTTTTTCAAGTTGAATAGTTAATTTTAAAACAGTAAGACCAAAAAGTGAAAAATAAAGGTATAATTAGATAAACAGGAAGTAATGTGGGAAAAAATTATGACATTACTGAACTTGTAAAATGCACCCGAAACAGTAATTTCAGTAACTCTGGAAAGACTTAAAAAATCTCTTGATATTTCTCTGTTTTAAAGAAAATTCATATGCCTGTCGCTAATTGTTTTTTAAATATTTCAATTAGAATATATAATCTGTCAAGAAAATTCTAAACAATGACAGCAAAATAATTTTTTGCAATACTGTAGTAAGGAATAGGCAAATAAATGCTTCTACTGCTATCAGACAGTAATTGATCAATTATTTTTACATTTTTAAAGGCCAAAATGGGTGAGTGAGGCCAACAGAACAAAAATTAAATACTAAGCCCGTAGTTTATTAGCTAAGGTTACACAACTGTTTTTTTTCCCGTTCTTTTATTAGAGAGGTGATGTAACTCTTATATTTTATATATACATATTTTTAAAACTACAAACCAAATGTCGACGAATTGGCAGATCGTCCTGTGCATCAGATTTTAGTTCATTTGCCATTTTTCGAACTATTAAATATAATTGAACGTAAGAAACATTAATTATTTTCCAAAACAATGTAATTTTAAAACTCCTTTAATATTAAAACACAAGCTAGAGATCAGACTGAAATAAGAATTACTCCTCAAAGCTTAGTCTCTATCTACAAAATTGACCGACTTGTTTTTGTTTTTTTTCTTGATAAGGAAAATTTTCAAGCCAAACATACAATATTCTACACGGTTAACAGTTAATAACTTATGAAATCTATCTTAATGTTGAAAGTCATAATAAAAGTTAATTAAAATGATAGGTCCGATACAAAGACAAAATGTTTTTATAAAATTCTTTATTCAATTTTTTCGTGATTTATTGAAATCCATTTATTGACACATATCGTATTTTAAATCATTAATACATAGCGTATATAAATCATTACATTTTGCTGGATACGCTGTACACCTCAACTCAACGTCAGAGCATTCAATAATATTGATTTGACAGATTTTGGTATGAGAGCCATATTTGTAGTAACTCTGAATCTCTGAGTTGACAAATTTTAGTACAATATTATAATAATTTAATTGTTGAATATCAAAGTGCGTAACTATGGCTACTGAAAGTGTACCTGTTAAGCTTCTTTATGAATTCATTGGTGCAAAAATCAACGTTGATACAAACAACGGTGAAAGCTTTACCGGCATATTGGTAGAAGCCCAAGAAAATATGAGTATGACTCTTGGTGACGTTACCGCTCTTTTTCCCAGTGGGCACACTCAGAAGATGGAGAATGTCTTTATAAAAGGCCATAAAATCCGAATTATTGAACTTCCACCAGGCGCCAAAGATAGTATCCGTCAAATTCAGCGGGCTTTAAGACCTCCAGCTATGTACGGACGAGGAAGGGGTAGAGGACGAGGAGGTTTCAGAAGAGGCCGGCGGTAATTTTGAACATTCCACACATTTAAAAGAAAGCAAGTGTGGTTTCTTTAATTTATTTACTCATCTTTTAGATACCAACCTATTTCGGTGTTTTTGTTTACAATATTTGTGTTCTTAAATTCATATATATATATATATATTGCTTAACTGACAAGCATAAGATGCATTTTTATTGTGAAATCATCTATAGAATTTCCCAAGCGAATGTTGAAGTTTTGCAGTTTTAAATCAGGTTATTTATAATGACTTGTAGTTAATTTTTGTATATATACTTTTGGAAAATTTAAGAATGTATTAAACTAGAAAGAACAAAAATCTTAGTTTTAAAAGTGTTTGTAGATCTTTTTTAGATAACTTTTTTTTGTTAGTGTCATAATATCTAATCTTTACTGAATTAGATGTATATAATACTGAAAATTCAGTTTTGATATTCAAGCTAAGTTCTCTTGCTCTTTTTTTTTTCATTTGAACTGTGCCAATTTTTTGTCATAATTTGATGGAGATTATCTTACATTTATTTAATTTGAACATGATTTTATCAAAAGCTTGCGAAAATACATGCTTAAATCTCGGCAGTATATTGTACATGTAGACTAAAATATTTTTTTTTTTTTTTTTTTTACTGTTGTATATAATTATAACATTGTAAGGGGAGGAAATGATGCTAAAACAGAACTTAATTTTAAGGAGCATACCATTTTAAAATAATTGCTATGTCATGCAATTTTTATCTAAGATTTCCCCTTATTTGAAGCATTTACTTATAAAACTTGCTGTGTGCACTTAATGTATTATATTAATTAAAACTTGGGAAAAAATTATCTGAACTTAAATTTATTCTAAGAACAATATCTGATTTTTTATTAGTATCTAAAAGGAGAAGAATTCTAAACATGAAAGTTTTTGTAAATGTATTTTAAACAAATATATTAGAAAAAATAAAAGGTTACTGAACATTTTGAATTTGAAGAACCAAAAGTAACACTAAACTGTGAATATTTATTTAGATTAGATATTCTCTGACTAAGTGGCATTTATTAATATTTTAAGTATACTGCTAAAAGTAAACCTAGTTAAAAATACTTTTTGCAAGCACACATTTGCTGTTAAATGCAAAATTCAGATGTTACAAAGAAAAAAAATTCATTCTTATGAAAGTAACAATAAATCTTGCAATTTTCTAGCTCTGACAACCTTCAAATGGCCTGTTACAATTTTGGAAATACAAATATTTAATTCATTGTATTTATAATTAAGATTGTCATATACTATTTAGAATAAGATTTGGCTTTGAAAAATACTTTATAATGTAACAAATACAGTCTTCCATCGTCCATTCATTTTATGTTATTGTACATTTAAAATTAAACTTTGTATTTGTTTTGTGTCATCTTATTTACTCATAAATTTTGTCAGTCACATATGGTTTTAAATAATGCAAAGTTGCCATATGAGATAGTAAATTATTAATTGCATCCAAGTGATGATATAATCTTCAAATGGAGAAATATTCTGATTTTTTATCAAGTTTGATACCCTTTTAATAATTTTCTTTGTTTTGACTTTCCATACTTTCATGAATAATTTTCTAAAAAAAGTAGATGAAATCGCAGTATCAGACTTAAATCTAAATTGATAATTCTATCAATTATGTCAAAGAGTATCTTAATTTTTTTTTCTTGAGTTAAAATTTTCTAATATCCTGGTGTTTTAGCAAGAAATTTTTGGTGATTAATAAACAGAAAGCTTAATGTAAACTAAGCTTCAGTCATCAAATACTTCAGGAAATATCTGTAAAGAGCATATTGTATGACTTTTCAGCCATCGTCTGCCAGTTTTCATTGCAGGCTGTTTATTGGCAATTGGAGGATTAAAAATTGCTTTCATTGGATGATAAAATTATGTAAAATTTAAAAGATCAAATTTATCAACATTTTGATAAGTTTGAAGTAATTTTGATTTCAGGACCTCTTATTTTAGTCCTTTCATAATTTTTCTGTCAAGCAGTTAAAGAATGCCAACTATTTATATATATATATATAAAAAATTTACATGAATGACCTATTAGATATACATTGTTTTAAAATTGCCTTTTTTGTTTCTAGAACAAAGCTTTGCAAGACAATTTATAATAGTAATATTAAATAATTATATTAATATAAACAATTTTGATGTAAAATATGCACATAACTGGTACATATCTTGCATCATTTAAAACTTTTTTGATGCTTGGTTTTATATTGGTAAATATGATATATTTTTGTATGTTATTAGGATTGCTTCTATATATGAATATTTTCTTAGTAAACTTTAAGTAAAGAAATAAAATTAAATTATTAGAATAACTTTAAGCATAAAAATTTACTCTGTTGTATTTATTTAAAGACTATTTATTTGAAGTTAAATGTGGAAACATTGTCTTAAAGTAATCTTATTGTACTGATTTATTTTCAGATATCATTTTCATCATTGGATTTTGTGCCTGTCCTCTTCTTTCTCATCATCATTGTTTGTACTGCCAAAAAATAAAAATTTTGTAAAAGTTACATTTGGTGTCTTTCTTTGAATATGTTTATTTTTTAGGTTCACTTTGCAGTTAAGACCATATTTGATTTTTACAGTGTATACACAGTTATTTAACCATCTAAACAACTAATCAAAACATATATTGCAGACATATTTACAGTTTCTTCAAATTAAGTTGGTAGATATTTTATACTTTTAATATTGAGTTACATTTTAAATATCTAATCTAATTTAAGAACTTTTTTTCTGATAATTTAACTTTATTTAGCCAAAGTGATTGGCTAATTAAAAATGGTAGAATAATTTCTACTGTATCATACAATATGAGAAATGATTTAAATCTAAAATCCTAAATTTGTGAGAATGTAGATTCTAATCTTTCTCAAGTTTCAATTCTAAGCACATAAATTTTTCAAAATAATTATATAGATATTATACACAATATTTAATTTCTTTGAATGATATCACATATTATATGAAATATATATGCTCATTTAATAATGATTGTCTATTTAGTGACCAAGGGCTAGTACTTGTGAAGTTGTTCCAAACACATATTAATGTAAAGTACAAATTTAAAAAAGTATCGATACATAATGGCATGTAAAAGTGAAAATGTAGACAGAATCTCTGTCCATCTTGCTTGCACCCCACCTATACTTAGCATAAATTTCATTAAATAATATAAAGTTTTGATATTTGTAATAATTTTTAAAAAAAGTTTTTTCCAGTGGATTTAAGCCATTGCACATTTTTTATGCTTCAAGTTCATAATTAAATGTAATGAAATGATTTTTTTAAAGCAGTTCAGGTTTAAATTTGATTTAGATAACTTACATAATTTAAAATGCTAAAAATAATACATACATTTTATGGTTATTTCATTTCTATTGTTAACTTGAAGGTATTAGATGTCAGAATAGTATTCATTCATATACTGCCAATTAGATTTTCTATTCAGATGCAAGAGAATCAATTCCAGAGCATGGTTTTAACAAAATAAAATAAGACTAAGTGTCTCTTTAAGTAAAATTCTGAATTGATACAAGCTTTTTATATACTTAATAAAAACTACTATCAATGATAGCTTAGAAAAAATAATGGAACGATTTTGGCAAGTCGAAACATTACATGCAAATCAATTTTCTTTAAGTGAAGATTCAGTTTATTGCGAGAAGCATTTCAAGCAAACATACAAACGCAATGAGGAAGGTAGATATATAGGTGGAAATGCCAATTAAGGAGAATCCCCCTGTGTTAGGTGAATCAAAACAAATAGCGCGAAATCGTCTAGACAGTTTAATTAAAAGGCTAAACAAAACCCCGCAAATTAAAAAGCTCTATTCTGAATTCATTGAGTCTCTTGGGCTCTTGGTCACATGGAAATAGTAATGGAAGATGAATTACCAGAAATCAATTATTTTTTACCTCATCATGGAGTCTACCGGGAAGGAGCTACAATCACCCCCCTAAGAGTAGTCTTCAATGCTAGCTCCCCTAGCTGTAATGGAGTTTCATTAAATGATTTATTGTGTAAAGGTGATGTTGTTGAGGACATTTTTGAATTAATATTAAGGTTCAGGACACATAAGTTTGCCTTTACATTTGACATTCAAAAGATGTTTCGTCAGATTTTAGTTCTGCCAAATCAGAGACTATTTACGACTTTTATGGTTTGATGAAAACTCCCATCAAGAAGTAACATTTAGATTAAAAACTGTGACATATGACTCTTCATGTGCACCTCATCTTGTCATACGCACCATTAAACAATTAGCTTTAGATGAAGCGTCGGACTTTCCGTTAGCATCGGAAATGGTTTTATGCGACCTTTACATGGATGATGGAATTACAGGCGCCCAGAATATCCAAACTGCTCAAATTCTACAACAACAGTTGATAAAAATGTTCGCAAGAGCAGGAATGTCCTTACATAAATGGACTTCAAACTCACAGGAACTTCTAAATAGTTTTCCAACTTCTAATCCTGAAAACACTTTTCCCATAGATGAGCAGGTCTTAAAGGCTCTTGGCACGCATTGGAAGCCTTTCGAGGATTTATTCATATTGTAGGTTGTTTGTGGGCGTCTTAACATATAAAGGATGAGATGGCCAACTGATGATAAAATGACTATATTCTGGTATTTAGTTACATTAATGGATGATGGACGGAACAGGAACAATACAAACACTGAAGTAAACAAAGGTATTATTTTACGTCGTCTTCTTTCAAGTTGTAGAATGTTACGGCTATCGTCTACAGTGGCATCGTCAAAACACGTCTTCTTTCTAGCTATGCAACGAACGTCTTCCGTTGCAAAACGTCTTTCACCCCGGCCTACTCTCAACTGGCAGCTACAGTACTTTTGCCGCTAGAGGCGCTGGTTTTGGCGCGCTGTCATGACGGCACCACAATATTCACAGTCAAGTATGAAAATGAATCTATGCTCACGAAACGAACAGTTCTCTCAGTCATTGCCAGACTCTACGACCCCTTGGGTCTACTGGGACCAGTTATCTCTAAAGAGAAGATTTTTCTCCAAAAATTGTGATTGCAAAAACTTACATTTGACGACCCCCTTCCTCTAGCCATTGGTAAAGAGTGGAGTCATTTAGTTCAATCCCTTAGGGCTCTTGAGCTAGTAAAAATTCCAAGATGGATTTTAAATGAAAATCCTGCAAAATTAATTCTTCATTGTTTCTCAGATGCCAGTGAAACCGCATATGGAGCAGTTATTTATCTACAATGCATCAGTGCCAATGATATAGTCACATCTAGACTTGTATGCAGCAAATCTCGAGTCTCCCCATTAAAGACTGTCTCCATTTCCAGATTGGAACTTTGTGGATGTCTTCTCGGCGCCCAACTAAAGGCCAAGGTTGAAAAAAGCTTTACATCTACAAATTGATAGCACAGATTCTACTATTTCCCTAGCCTGGATTCAAACACCACCACATCATCTCAAGACATTTGTTGCAAATAGAGTGGGAAAAATACAACAACTGACGCAGAACAACAATTGGCAGCATGTTTCCTCCACTTTAAACCCCGCAGATGTGATATCAAGAGGACTAGTTCCAGAACAACTGATTGACAACTATTTATGGTGGAATGGACCAACTTTCCTTCAAGAACTATCTGTTACTGTGAACGCTGCTGACCAACAAATGATTGATACATCTCAAGATTCCCAATTTTTATTGGAACTCAAGGACAATACCACTCACACCTTAGTGACTTTAAATTCATATTTTCTTAGTAACTTTTTCAAAATTAGTAATAAGTATGACAAATTAATACGTATTTTCAGTTTTCTCCTCAGATTTCTAGGAAACTGCAGAAACAAGAAGATGAAGGGTTCACTCTCCTCAAAGGAAATCGAGGAAGCAGAATTTAAATTAATTTCCCTTGTACAATAAAATGTTCTTGCTGCTGACTTCAAAAACTTAGCAAGTGGTAAACAGGTAAACCCTTCTAGCAAATTAAAAAGTTTATCCCCCTTTTTTAGAAGAAGGTTCTAATGTAATTAGAGTAGGAGGCAGACTTAGAAATGCCGACATACCATTTCAGGTAAAATTTCCTATTATTTTACCTAAAACTCATATCCTTACTAAATTAATTTTGCAAAGTATTCATCTTAAAAATTATCATATTGGAGCCCAAACTTTACTTCATTTAACTAGACAGAGGTATTGGCCCATTGGGGGCAGAGATGTATCTCGCAGTATTGTTCATAACTGTATTACTTGTTCCTGATATAATCCTCACCTGTCTATTCAAAAAATGGGTGATTTACTGCAGAACGTTGTAATCCTTCATTACCATTCAATATAACTGGAGTAGATTTCTGTGGTCCGTTTTTTATTAAAAATAAGTTTCAAAGAAAAGGACCTCTTCAAAAAATTTGTCTCAATTTTGTATGTTTTGTAACGAGGGCAGTGCATTTTGAAATTGTTTCAGATTTAACATCAGATTCTTTCATAGCAGCCTTAAAAAGATTTATGTCACGAAGAGGCAGAATTTCGACTATTTTTACAGACAATGGCCGTAATTTTGTAGGTGCCCATAATGAGTTGAAAAGACTATACAAGATAGTTAGTAATCCAGATAATGTGTTGACAGATTATCTAAGCTCAGAAAAAATTAATTGGAATTTCATTCCCCCTTGTCGGCTCACTTCGGTGGAATTTGGGAGGTAGGAGTTAAGTCCTTTAAATTTCATTTTTTAAGAGCTGTAAGCAACCTAAAATTGACTTATGAAGAATTCCTAACTGCAGCAATTCAAATAAAAGGAATTTTAAATTCTCGACCTTTAACACCGCTTTCCTCAGATCCAAATGACTTGCAAGCTTTAACCCCCGCACATTTTTTAGTTGGTAGACCTATTTCCGCAATTGTTGAAACAAATTTAACAGATTTTTCTGATAATGCCTTGAAACGTTGGCAAAGGGTAACTAAAATAACCCAGTATATTTGGTTTAGATGGCATAGAGATTACCTTAATTATTTACAGCAAAATTCAAAATGGTACTTTCAAAAGCACGATATTAGCGTCGTACCATGCTAGTAGTCAAAGACGACAATGTACCTCTTAATTCTTGGTTGTTAGGACGTGTTCCTGATTGGTTGAGAGGCTTCTAGCCCCGCCTCCTGAGACCTATAAAAGGGTCCGCAGCTGCCAGAGAAGTCAAGTCCGAGTTCGACAGCAGCGAAGTCAGGAGTCCGAGTCGAAGACAGAATGCACGGAGTCAAGTCAGTAGTCAAAGTCAGAGTAGTCGGAATCAACGAAGCGGAGTAGTCGGAAGCGACGGAGTCAATCTAGTGCTGAACTGAGCTGTGCGCTACTGTCTGCAGCAGATTCTGGTTGTATGCTAGGCGTCTCGACTGAAGATAGTCGTCTTCTGTACTGTATATAGTTGTCGCTTTTGTGCTGTCCTGTGTGTCTTCGTGTAAATAAACGTTGTTGTTTTATTTTCTACTGCCGTCTGCTGATTGAGCGTTCTACACACCAAATCACTTCCACTATCCAAACGAACCCACAGGGAAAATTCATAACAATATTATTTTAATAATATAACGTTTCTATGATAAAACCTGACCCAGTTATAAAGCTTAGAATATCATTATTTCGGATAATCAATAACTTTATTTCAGAAGATCAGTATTGGGGAAAATCCAGGTGCTGATTTGCGCCTTTTCTTCAAGATGGTCGATGGAGGGGTCTAAAATCGAGAATTATTTAAAAATATTATTGTATTTTTTTATATTTAAATATAATATTAACGAAAAATAAACTTTTGCTGACATTTAAAAGGAGTATTTCAAAATTTCATGAATTCATAATACCCATCATACCTACCTATAAAATATGTATGCATCCTATTTAAATTACATATATATGACTACCTTCATATTACTGAATTTTTTTACTATTAATTCATGATATTTCAACAATGCCTTTAAAAACAAAGTAAAAATAAACGCATCGAAATTCTTATTAAAAGAGCATATATAATGTACTTTAGAAAACTTAATTACTTTGCATTATTAATTACATTAAAATCTAGTGTCAAAATCATAAATTAGTAATTTAAACTAGGTGTACTGAGCAAAATTGTTTAACGTTAATTTAAATCTAAGTGACCAATTGCCACTGTAGGTATAAATTTAAGATATACAATGTGTATATTCTGTAAAGATTATGGATATTAAAGTAAGTTTAGTATAATTCAGATAATGCAAAAAAAAAATATTTATTCAATTATGTGACAAAAATACATCTTTAAAATAACATAGAATTATTTAAACTTTAATTTTATATTGCAAAACTATATTACCTATAAAAATGCTCAATTGAATGTACATAATATATTTCATCTTAAAAAATCAAAAGTTTGGAATGCATTGAAAATATGAATTATAAAAAGCTCACATTAATCGAACATGCAGCTCAGGTGCCGTCTTTGTCATCTAATTGCGGTTAAAAATTACGAGCTCCTTCCTAAAATAGTCCTAATGTTGCTTTAAAACGGGACGTTATTGCAACTAAACTGTTGATTTGGTTGGCTTAAACTGTAGGACAGACGGATGATCAGAATCTTGAGAACGAAATAGTTTTTTTGTGTTTATTTCATATTTTAAAGCAAATTATATAAATGGAACAAGTAAATGCTATGCCCCAAATATTATTTATTTACCTTTCAGACGTTACTTTGTAATTTTGCATTACAATTTGAGTTTTCGGTTCAATATTTGACAGCAAACTTGTATTTCTACATTCTTATGGCTTTGGGTTCCTAGTTTTAATTATGTTGATATTTGATTTAAGTAATCGTTCATATGTAGCAAAGCATTTAGAAATATTTCAGAAAGCATTTAATAGATAACGTTAGAATAATAAATATATTATATAATAAACGACAAATGTAACAATAGTATGTGTATTAGTAATTGTAATGCTATTCCTTAGCAAATAAAATAATCCTGGTGTCCTTTATAATATATTTTTTATAATATATTTTTAATGAATGCCTCATTAAATTGCTCTTTTCATAAAATAAGATAAACCTCTGTAATTTTGTGGTTGCTTGCTATCTTTTTTTATGTTAAATTAGTTATAATTATACATTAAGAAATCTTGCAGTTGTGACTATCATTTCATTTAAAATTTTGCTTTAAAATATGAGCATCATGAGATGCTGCAAAAGATTAGTCAAAATCAAAATTATTGAATCAAATATATTCGCCAGTGGTTTCAAAAGTGACAAAAATCATTAGTTTAACCTTTAGTTAGCAATAAAATAAAATTACCTTGATTTAAACTTAATTCATTTAAGAGATGAAAAATAACTGCTGAAAGATATAATTTTGCAGATGTGTGGCCGAAAAGAAGAAATTTTGAAATGTTAATTTCGATTTATTGTACCAGGGGAGTCATAATCCGTACAAGAACAATGACAAAAGACGCCTGTTTACATCACCATATAAGAGCAAAGTGACAGAATTTTTTCCCTTCAGTAATTTTACTAATAGACTCCGATTGGGATTTCTTTGCCACGTATTGATTTACGCAAGGGAATCTTAGGTATCTTTGAAAAGTATGTATAAGTGTTAGAGATTTTTATTCATTCTCTAAGAAAATGCACAAGTCATCAATTTTCTAGAGCCCGTGATAAAAATAATTAAATAAAAAGTGGGAATTGGATCAGAAAACAAGATAACAGTTTAGAATGAATTTAATACGGGCTAAATTAAAGTGAAAATTAAGAAATTAATTAAGATTTAAATTAAATATAAACTAAAACTTATATATAAGCTAAAAAAAAATAAAACTGCGAATATTTGAAAAAGACTGCAGACAAATCCCCAACTATAAGAAACTTACTGATTTTTCAAGCTATGTTTTCCTGTATTTTATACGCTGATTTCCGTGAAGCGAATAAAGATCGACATTCTGTTCGTAATGAAATTTTCCCAAACTCTAATTTTGGGTAATAGACATTTATGATCTACTAGCAGCATTTGACGACCCATTGATTCACTGGTTATATTTAATTCCAATTAAATCACTTGGATGTTATTTCGTGCCCATGATTCTCACAAATTGTCAGGCATTAAAACAATGTTATATTAATAGACTTTCATATTGTTACAAACCTGCAATTCGGCTTCCCAGCACAGTTTGTTCCATCGTCGGAAAGAAAGTTTTAAAGTCATCGGTACTAGACGGCGTCCAGGTGGCGCGTCGAAGGTCCCAGAGCTTGGCGACCATTTGGCGACTTGGCGACCAATTTGCGGACTTTTGCGCCAAAATAGATTATACCTGAAACTTCGAGAATTTTCCCGATCCGTCCAGTAGGAACCGAGATACGCCTCGAACGTTCCTGATTGGTTGAGAGGCTTCTAGCCCCGCCTCATGAGACCTATAAAAGGGTCCACAGCTGCCAGAGAAGTCAAGCCAGTAGTCAGAGTGGACGGAGCCGTCGAAGAAGAGTAAGCGGAATCGACGACGGAGTCAGTAATCCGAGCCAGAGTCGGAGAAGTAGAAGACAGAGTAGGCGGAAGCGACTGAGTCAAGCTAGTGCTGAACTGAGCTGTGCGCTACTGTCTGCAGTAGGTTCTGGTTGTATGCTGCGGTGTGTGCTGCTGTATCCTACACGTCTCGGGTGAAGATAATCGTCTTCTGTGCTGTATATAGTTGTCGCTTTTGTGCTGTCCTGTGTGTCTTCGTGTAAATAAACGTTGTTGTTTCTTTTTCCATTGCCGCCTGATTATTGAGCGTTCTCCACACCATATAACTTCCACTATCCAAACGAACCCCGGTAAAGAAATTTCGTAACAATATGTTCTATTCATTGTATACATGAACCTGTCTAATGGAGAATAATTCTATGAAATCCACGCTTTAATACAAATGTAAAGCTCACCTATCTTCTAAATTTTACATTACTGTAATTTTACTTTTTTTAAAATTTCATCTTATAAGCTGCATCAATATTAAATAGAAACTTTCCTACTTAGCTTTCAATAACGGAAAGAAAATCACATGATTAAACATTCGATGAAACATTGAAAATGGTTTGAGCTTCAGGGTGCCAATGTAATCTATTGTTGAAAACTAGATAAAAAAATACTTTAAAAAAAATTGCTGAAACTCAGGAAAAATTTGCACGGCTATTAAAATAGTATAATTAGGAAGAAAAAATTTCAATTTCGAAACAGATTAAAATTCATTTTTTAGCTGTAATATTTTTTGAAAGATATAAAGGGAAATCTCCGAAATTCGGCGCAATTTCTTAATTGATTACAATGCTGATTAAAATTTCAAAAAACTCGCTCCAAAGTGCACATTTTTACTCTCTATATGTTAAATTGGATTGCTCTAAGTGAAACGGTCTAACCTATAGAACGCAGTAAGCACATTGACACAAACACAATATTTCATCTTTACTATTAGCTAATCGTTTGGGTCGATCAGCTGGTTCGCCAGGAGTATTGGTTTAGATAAATCGTTTTAGATATAAATTTATGTCCATGATTTCACTGAAAATTTTATAATAAAATCATGTTATTTTAGTTACGCCATTTTAATTATTTATTGCGAGCATGAATATTTCTAATCGTGACAATTACATAGCGTCACAAGGCAAATAAAAACGTAAATATTTAGTTCACTTGACTTAAATCTATATCTATATCTATATCTATACTTATAATAAAGCTCAATGTGTGTGTGTGTGTGTGTGTGTGTTGGCGCTCTACAGGCCAGACCATTCAACCTACAGCTACCAAATTTGGCACGTGTATACCTTGGAGGCCGGGAATGTGCACCTGGGGGTTATTTTTTCGAATTTTTAATTAAAATTTTATTTATTTAAAAATTAAGCAAAATTTTGACGTGTTTCTACTATAACTTCCGAAAATATTAAAGCACAAAAAAGATTTTTACATGAAGTTAAAGATAAAAAATTTATCTTTTAAATGATACTAATGTTTTAATCTTAACATTAAATTTCTATTTTTAATGAATTTTTAAATAAATATTTTAACTATGTTTTTCAATAATTTTTTTCGTCAAAAATAAAAATGAGGATTAAGCACGTTTCGCATTCAGGAGAAAAAAATAGCTTTTTTCAAAGTGTTGCCATCACATTGATTAAAGCTCTAACTGAAAATAAATAAAATCTTTTTGGAAATGAAATCTGCAAAAATATAATTTTCGTCACGCGTCTGTAGGAAATGAAACAAATATGAAATATTATTTTTTCTAAAAAATAAATTCAAGAAAATTCTTTTATGATCTTTCACACTCTCTATATTATTAATCCAATAAATAAGTTTTATTTTAAGGCAAGTTTTGTTTAATATGAACAAGATATCCATTCAAATCATGACCACACAGCTAATTTGTAAACCTTTAGTAAGACAAAGATCTGTTGCGACATAAATCGTAAATATTTTATTTAAAAGTAGCAAACGATTATTTTAATAATTATAAATTTTATTTTGTAAATAGTTGTGAAATTCAGATTGGCAACAGTGATATTTTTGGAACTTTTAATTTGTTGTTTAAAAACGATGCTAGAATTTTGAATGAAAATAAGTTGATGTAAATTTGATAATATTATCTATAATGTAATAAGATTTAGTTTCATAATAAGTTTGTCTGCATTCTATTTTTGTTGACGCACGAACACAACAGATTTACTAAAATGGTTTAAATAGAAAAATGATTATATTTTATGTAACTTAATTCAATAAATGCTCTAATAAATAACGAATTTTTGATTTTACATAAAGCTTCTGCTGTCGAAATCACGAATAACAAAATGCTCTTGAAACACTAATATTTTAAATAAAAAGAGTTAATTTCCATTCAACTAAATCAATCACTTAAACTGACTGATTTATGAAAATTTGAATATCACTATTCAATAAAAAAAAAGGATAATTTTAGATTTTCCATCGATCGTTTCAAAAAAAATACGCCAATCAGCGCGCAGGTTTCTAAGAATAATTGGCCTAAGATTATGAAAATGTTGAGTTTTTCTAGATTTTTAACATTCGAAACTTCATAAATAAGTCTTAGTTGATCGTGGAAAATAGAAACATTCATTCATTTATTTAAAATTTGGTGTGTCCAGAATATTTCTCAGAATATGATACCTTACTGCATTAAATTTAGATTTCGTAATTTTTGAAATATATTTATAGGCTGGAACAAAATATTATTATTGATTTCATTTCAATCCTTTTGAAAGCAAAACTAAAAACTGAATTTTATGCTAAATCTGAGAAATTTTTGTTGAATTATTCTTTGAGATATTACATAAATTATCAAAAATATTTTGTAGTTCACATAAGACTTAAATACCGAGATATTCTGTTTGCAATACTCATATTCAATAATAATAGTAATAAATAAATAGCAATAAAGATGATAAATAAAATAAAACGCTTGGTTTTATTAAAAAATATCTTTATATTAATTGCAATTTCATCATTTTCACTTTAAATTAAAGTTGACGTTTTACCGGAAATGAAAACAAATTAGCAAAATATATAGAGTAAATTGAACGAAACGATCTAAACAACAGTATAAGTTTGGTATGACTATCAAAATTTGAAGATTAAAATTGTTTTGTTTGAGAATCTATTAAGAGACCAGTTACTTAAAATATTTAATTGAAAATCGTAGCGAGCGGTAATATTGGCGAACCGGCTGGTAATAAATAAATAAATAACTTAAAATACTTAATAATAATATTTAATAATAATACTTAATAATACTTACTTAATACTTAATAATAAATACTTAAAATATTTAATTGAAAATTGCAGTCAGTGGTAATACTAGCGAACCGGCTGGTCGCCAAAGGCGGCTAGTATCTCAATATTTTAACTTCACTTTTTCTTTTATCTATTTTGTAAACTAAACAGAGGCAGATTAAGCAGAATCTTTTTTTTTTCTTAGCTTTCAACAATGGAAGAAAATCATGTGATTAAATATTCGATGAAGCAGTGAAAATGTTTTGAATTTCAGATCAACAATGTAATCAGTTTTTAGAAATTAAATAAAAAAGTGTTTTTAAAAGCTTGCCAAAATTCAACAAAAAATTCCCTCGATTATTAAATTGGTACAATTAAAAAGATAATTTTTTATATTTTAAAACGGTTCTCATTCCGAAGTGCACAATTGCACTCTCCAAGGTGCACATGTGCCAAATTTCGTAGCTTTGACTCAAACGGTCTTCTGGTTTCTAGAGCGTCAACATATACACACACAAACATTCACATTTATTATTAGTATCGAAACGCTGTTTCAAATTAAACAGATTTCTTAAAAAAAGCGGGGAAAGCATTTGGAAATTTTATTTTCTAATGTTTTTACTTTTTAAATTTTAATTCTTGTGGAAAAGTTTTTTTAAAGAAAAGTAAAAGTAGAAGGAGAGTAAGTTAGAATAATCAGTCCAGAAATCAACATTCCATATCGTACTTGCGCAATTATTATTTAAAAAATGCAAATTTGTACAGACGTAAAAGATATTCATTTTGAAAAAATTTTTAAGCACTTCAGTTAAGATATTATCTAAGCATTTTTTAAATTTAATGAAAGTCAATGAATGCATTATTATTTTCCGATTCTGCTACTTGAATTATCTATCATAATATGTGTATTATCCAAGAAAATTACAATGAAAATCTCGTTCAAATCATGGAAAAGTGGTTTAAGTCAGTGAATTTGTATTTTAATATGTGAGAAAATTTTTCGAATAGAAAAATAAAACTTTGCATGCTTATAGAAGAATGTAAGAGGAAAAAATTACTCACTGTCACTTTTCCGCCATGGGCTCCATATAAAAAAAATTAATTTTTCTAACTTTATCCCCTTCTATAGAAGCCAAAGTATTTTTATATATTCTGGTATCTAATCTATCGAAGATTTGCAACTGGAAGTGTATATCTTATTATAATAGTTAAAGAAATAAACGCATCTTCCATTTTTTTGGGGACATTGTATTAGTAGCTTTTTACAGAATGCATTACATTGTGAACGTTTGAAGAACGACATTTTGTGACTGTTTTAAATTGTGAACTCAAGAATTACACACATATTACAACAACGAAAAAAATAATAGTGATTTTATTTCCAAAGTCATTTTATATCAATTGACATTTTTACATTGAATAAGTAGACTCTAAGTACATATTTCATTTATTTCAAACACGCATTTTTTTAAAAGTTGATATTATTAATGTAAACACATTTCACCCCCAAAAATATATGATGAAAGAAAATTTTTTAATACTATTTAAAGTTTATGCACAGGAAAATGATAATGTATGTTTTCAGCTCTCTGAAATTTGTATCGTGGTTGCTTTTCTTGGATCTTTATTTTGTGATGGTCTCATCCCCAGTGACACAATAAAAGTTGCAAATGGTAAGTTCTTCAATCACCAGTCATCATTTCCATGAACTCTGCAAGCAAGAAAGGAAATTTTTATAAATGAAAGTCTAAGCACTATTAACCATACCCACTTGTGCAATTAATTTAGCTTATTTTAGTTATATTAACGCCCCATTTTAAAGCAACACTAGGGCTATTTTGGGACAAACCTCGTAATTTTGACCGTGGTCAGATGACGAGGACGACACCTAAGTTGACGATCCTTCTCCATACTTCTCACACCAGCGGGAGGACGATTGGTCCCGACGGATTTAGCATGCACCACGTCCGTTACACGATAGTTAATTAGTGGAATCGTGTTCTCTCTAAACTAGGTCACTGCGGCCGCCACTTGCGCAACTAATCGCATCGATGGATAGCAGCCACTGGATTTAATGGAGCCGATTAATCGACTGCAATCGGTGGCCCAACCGAGTAACTAGTTACAGTTCGTCATCTGAGTTAACAATTGCACAGATAGCACATATTTTAGTTGCCCTAAAACATTTTACTTCATGTAACATATTAACTGAAGACAACTGGTGGCGCCACTGATGATCTAATGCATCTGCGCGAATAATCTGTTAGATAGTGAGTATCAACTCTACAACAATTCAAAGAGGAAGGCGCATCTATTGGACGATCGTATGCCAACATGAATTTGAGTAGACACTCACAAGGTGATTCAAAAATGCAGAGTAATTTTAACATATTGGTTGCCACAAGAACTCTCCTGGGATTCACCTTTTCTGTCTAATTAGATGATACCTTCTCTATTATAGTTAAGAGATAATAAATTAGGGGTCTCATAATTATGTAGATGATTTGATTCATGGATGTAAGCTATGGTAGTGAACGTATTAACAATAATTTATTAAGAAATGAATAATGATTGCATAGAAAAGGTGGAGCTTGCAATCTGCCACGTCATACATATATGAAAAACTTCTCGTTTATACACGCCTTAGGACAATAGAAAGTCTCATAACAAATAACAATTTTTGCATTTAGTATAGTTTTAATATCCAAATTCCATCTACACATATAAATTCTATATACGTATATAAATATCACATATAAATTCTTTTAAACATATTAGTGTAGTACAATGTTATTCAAATCAATTGCACCTGTTATAAGTGGCTATAATCTACTTTCAATTAGCAAAAATAAAGAAGAATTTGAATATTTTACAGAAAGTGGTTCCAAATTTTGCTTGCACACGTAATAATCGCTCCTTGGTAGGGCATGAGCAACATCGATTCATTGTGTGATTTCATTCCCACGATTCAATGTAAAGCAGATTTGGAAACATTGATAACCAAAAGATATTCTTATGTTTGTTCTAGATGCAACTATTTGAATCTTTTAAAAATACTTCATGCGTTTTCATATTCATTGACACATATGCTAGACTATGTCTTAATGTTTTCCTTGAGTGCAATATAAACGTTCAGAAGGTACACTTAAAGAATGGATCATATGGTAATGAAATAAACTTTCAAATGGATATTGCCCATTTGACCAAGGAAAGTCACATAGATCAATGATGACATACCCAAACGAAACTATAAGGTCTTTCATTATTGTGCTCAATGCTTTCTTTCTATCATTGTTTTCAAGAAAATTCATTTGTAATTAGTACAATTGTTTTGAATAAAAAGTGTAGGAGCAATTACATTACAATCTTTCATTCATTCCTTCATCCACAATTTTGTTTCCTTCGATCCAAATTTGTGACTAAATGTATCTAAACATATACAGGGTGCTTATTTAGTCCCGGACCCATTTTGATGTTTAATAACTCATAAAATAATGAAGATATAAACAAACTTATGGCATTTATTGATGGAATAACTCATATATTTTCCTTTTCAGGTTTGAATGTTTTTACTTTTGTAAATATCGTCTGCGCGTGTGGTTAATTTCAGATAATTTCATTTTCCAGTCTAAATATCTGTACTTTTCTAAATATCGTCTGCTTATTAATTGCATCTTTCTCTCTTTTGTTTTTGGCAACTATTGCAATGTTATGTTTACTTTTGATGTGTTTGTTCTATGTAGTACTTTTGTATGTGATGTTTTATTCGAGCGGATATTAAGGACAATGCATACACCACAAGAGAAAGCACAGATTTTATGGTGGTTCATAGAAACGAAATCGATAGTGCAAGCACAGAGAAATTTCAGAAGAATTTAACAAAAAGATCCTCCATCCCAAAACAGCATCTTGCGGTGGAAAAAGAATTTTCTAGAAATTGTAAGTATCGCAGATAAGAAACGTTCCGGACGTACTTGCACAAGTGATTTTAATGTTGAGCGTGTCAGAGAGACATTTTTACACAATCCTAGAATATCTGTGAGATCAGCGGCAACAGAATTGGATATGCCAATTTCGACGGTGTACAAGATTATTAAGAAAAAATTAAGACTGCATGCATACAAAGTTCAAATTGCTCATGTTTTGGAACCGAACGATAGGCCTAGGAAGATGGCCTTTGCAACAGATATGCTAAGGAGGATAGAAGATGATGCTGATTTTCCGAAGCGCATAATATCCTCCGATGAAGCATCCTCTCATGTTTCTGGCATTGTTAACATAACGCCGCTGGACTTTTTCCTTTCGGGGTTTGTAAATGACAACGTTTTCAGGAGGGCAGTGTCGAACATTGATGACCTAAAAGCCAGAATTACAACCGCAATAGGCTCTGTGGATGCCGACATGCTTGCCGCTACCTGGCGCGAAATTGACTATCGACTTGATATTCTCCGTGCGACGAAGGGGGCACACGTGAAAGTTCATTGACAAGGGTCATGAAACTTTTTGAGTCTATTTAATCATTTATGTTATTAATTTTAATCTATCTTTATTATTTTATGAGTTATTAAACATCAAAATGGATCCGGGACTAAATAAACACCCTGTAAAATCATAGAGAAAGAACTACCAAAAAAAAAAATACTTACCGTCGAAGTCGACGGTTCCGGAACCGTCAGTATCAATCTCAGTGATCATTTCATCCAACTCATCTTCCGTCAGCTTGTCATCGAGAGCTCGCAAGATCTCTCGTAAGTCCCGCACATTAATATACCCGTTCCCTTCTTTATCGTACATACGAAACGCTTCCCTTAACTCTTCCTGCATGGCCTCCGCGTCTTCTTCTACCAAGAACCTGGATGTCAGCGCCAAGAACTCATCGAACTCTAATTCACCACTGCCTATAGGGTACAACAAATAAAAGCAATCGATATAATATCTTTTAAAATACAAAAGATTGCATTTAAAATGATAATTTTACAGAAGAAGAATTTAATGTTTCTAAGAAAATGTTACCTTAGAACCGTCCAATGAAACGCACTCGTCCTAATCATAATCGTTTCTATTGAAAATGTGTTCTTCTAGAAATCTATATTCTTTTCAAGTGTTCGTACAATTTTGTGTGTTTGTGTGTGTTCGGAATGCTCAGTTCACAGTATCCGAAGGTTTAAATTATATCGATGTTTTCCCCCGCCTCCAGATATTATGATAAAAAGTTTCAGAAAGAGTTGATTTAAAGTGAACATTCTCAAGAAAACAATAACAAAATTGTTTCCAGAAGTTTTTACAACTTTCCCAGATATATCATGAACATATTTTATATTCTATTATCGTTTTCAAATATATTGATGTATATGGAGTGAAGACTAATTTACAGAATATTGAATGAAGTAGAGCGAATTTCGCAATTAAATATTTGCTATAAAAATTTCGAAGTGTCGCTACAAGCTTTCGAGGATGATAGTTTATTGAAAATAAGAGTTTTTAAAGATGTAATATACTTGGTTGATAATAAATAAAATATCCACATTCCCTTTTTTAGGCAACAAAATATTATGAAATCCAAACTATATCTCCTAAATATTATTAGAAAATATTATTAAAGCATTTTTTGATATTTCTCGAAGCCATTCATAAAAAAAAAAATATCTGAAGAGTGTTGCAATAATTCATCTATTCTGCCTCCCAAAGAGAAGCAAATAAAGGCAGTAAAATATGACATATTGTAGTTTAAAAAAAATACTTCTCACTTTCAAAACTCTATTCTCTGATCTCCATTTTTAAATCTATCGATATAATAAAAATTGCATCAAATCAGAACAAGATTCAAGAAAATGATTTTAAATATTTTTTTTGGACTGGTAGAAACTATGACACAAGTGTATTAAGCTTGGAAAAAATGGCTGTGAGAGTATGCAATAAATGTTAATCAATTATTTAATTTATTTATTTTACTTGATATATGGAATTCTATAATTTTTTCATATGAAGTAATAATGTTAGCTCTGTATACAGACATTTTAAAAAATAGTTATGAGCTATTTATTTTGTAACTTGCAATTTTTTTAAAAAAAATATTCTCATCTTTTTCATTAAAATTTATATTTTTGTAAAAATTTTCTAACATACTAACTAGTTTTAAAAAAGCATTAATAAAGTTATGAATTTGAAATTCCTGAATTGTATTTTTTATTACTTTTTTCCGTTTTCTCTTATATTTTTATTACCTAGTTAGCTTTCTAAGTAAAATACAAAAACAAAGCTCCATTTTTATTGTTGCTCATCGTAACACCTCAAATAGTCTAAAAGGTTTCTAAAACAATGAAAATAGAATATTTCTTCACATATTGTATTTGAAGGACTAACATTGAATTTTTATTTTCAACAAAAATTGATTTACGTATCCATATTTATTTGCATTTATGAAATATGTTATGAAGCAACAGAAAACATGTGCTTAACATAAATAAAATATTTATTAAACCAATAAAAAGTATTTTTTTAAACCATTAGACTATTAGATGTACTATAATTTAATGTAAATACTATGCTACTTTATTTAATAATAGTACAATCAAGTATATAATTGAAGTCTATCGAATATAGTATTAAATTCACGAGATTAATTTACGTTAATGCTTTGTATAAAAAGAGGTAATATTTATTTATTTAACTTGTGTTGTAACTTGAAGAAAATTTTGCAACATTCTTGTAGTTAAAATAACTTTAAATACAAACATATTTTTATAAAGAAATTAATAAAAAATATCATTCAGGAAACGGACCGTAACTTCTTTTAAAAATGAATGTAACATTTTTTTAAATATTTCTCTTAACTTATGAATGACAAATTTACGAAGTACAAAAACTTGAGAGCCATTTTTGGTGATCTTTTAGCACTCTGATTCCCAACAATGCAATCTATTGGTTACTCATCAATGTACACGTGTAGAGGAACTCATTAAGCTGACGTCTATTTATTTACGTTTAAAACAATTACATAATAGAAAATGCGCTAATTTTGCACTACTGCGCAGTCGTTTTAAATGTCACCTTTTCCATTAGATTGTCCCGAATCCGTGCCAAGTGTGACAAGAGTGATAAAGGAAATTCTGAATGAACTGATTGAGATTATTTTTGACTCTTATTGTAGAGAAATTATTTTTTTAATGGCAATGAAGGTATTTTTGAGACTACTGAGCGAAATTTTTAAAAAAATGTTCTGTCATATTTCTTAATGAATGTATTCTTAAAAATACTAATGTTCAATCAGAATAAGAACAGAATCTTTGTAAAATAAACATTATTTTTATGTATTTGCAGTTAGTTGGAAACAAAGATATAAAGATTTATAATTATTTTTAATGCTGAATAAAAGAAGGTGGAAAATTATTATGTAAGGCTGTATTTTACTTTTCCAAAATATCTGCTGTCATGAAATAAAATCTTTCAGCAAAACATGGAGAAGTAATCTAATATCGTAATTTTAATATTTTTTTTTATTTAGATACCTTAATTTGTGAATGACTATATATATCAATAAACTGAAAAAATAATCTTGATATTTTTTATTGAGATATATTCTCGATTCTTTTTTATTTTTTCTCTACCAAACTAGCACTATTTAATTAAATTTGAAAAATGGTATCATTCGAAAGTATTTTAAATATGTCAAAATATTTAATTGTATTTTTATGCTATTACAATAAGCAACATATTCTCACTTCGATTTGATTTTTTTTATCGAAAGTACTCTAAATGCTTTTGATAATCCAAAAATAAAACAATCTACAATGCTTCTACTGACCATCCACGTCTATTTCTTGTATTAGTTCTCTTAACTCGCTTTCCACGAACGTTTGTCCGAGTGTCCTCAAGATGGTGGCAACCATGTTTGTGTTGATGGACCCTTTCTTGTCTTTGTCGAACATGTCGAAGGCCTTCTTCAACACTGCAGGGGAAGAAAAAAAGTAAATCAGAAAGAGTTTTGAAGAACAGCAACAAAAGAACTGAACAAAATATGGTTACTAAAAGGAATAATGAATAAATAGATTAAAAACAAATGCAATAAGAAAAGATTATAAAAATACATTCTTATTAAAACACTAAAAATAACTTTTTTGTAGTTTTCTGTTGTTATAAATATGTTTCTGTTGTTATAAATAGTTAGTTTCTGTTGTTATAAATATGATGGAAACTCAAATTCAATTTTCTCATATTCAAAGCACAATTATTACAGAATCAAAATTATCCTATAAAGAACTGAATTAAAGAGGGTTACTAAAATGAATAATGAATAAATAGATTAAAAACCAATGCAATAAGAAACAGTTTATAAAAACACATTTTTACTAACACACTAAAAATAATTTTTAAATAATTTTTCTGTTGTTTAATATTTAATTTGTAATTTATTATTATAAATATCATGGAATCTCAAATTCAATCTTTATCATATTCGAAGCCATATGGCATCATTATTATGGAATCAAAATTACACTAAATTAATCAAGATAAAGTGAAATTAAGAATTAATTATACTAATACAGTCTATTTTCATAAATAACGCGTAAAAACATAAAACCGAAACTACTATAATCTAACATTTAAGAAATTGAGCGTAAAATCGATTATAATATTCCATATTTGCAAAATAAAATGAGAACAATGAAGGTAAATAAATGTATATTATTATTTCACTGTGTGTATTGTGTATATGCAAAACTATTCAACAAGCACAAAAAAAAAAAAAAAAAACATTTAACCCAACTTTAGCACTAACATCTCTATATAAATCTTAACTTTTCATGCAGAAATACGAATATGAGTTTCACTAATATATAGATTTGAAAGTTATAATTGTTTTATCAGTCTTTACAATGTTTTTTTTTTCCTATTTACGATAAAATTATTCTTAAAGCCTTGGGTAGCTTTTAATTTTTTTTTCTTTGTGCACTTTCTGACTTTTCTGATCTATTACTACTGAATCTAATTTCATACTAATGTTTTTTTTCCCTAATCAGTTTAGCCCCTTTATAATCGCATGAAGCCTATGCTATTTTATTTTTTTAATCTGATATTTAATGATTTCATGTTCATGGAGTTTCGTTATCTACTGCAATCAAATTTTGATGTACTAGTATTTCGAATTTATGGGACTGTTGCGTATTTTCGGTCAAAATATATTTTAAAATGTTAACAATTTAATTAGCAGTAAGTAAGTTGATTTTAATTAAAATTAAATTTCATGCCAAAGATTCTATCATGTAGTGTATGTTAAAATAAAATTGATTATAGGCTACCGTTATATTATTCGTGTTAATGAATTATAAAATATATTTAGAAGACTAAAAAGTGGAAAAATGTTAAAAATAATAAAGTATTTTGAAAAAAAACTCTTCTTTTTATTCATGTGATATTATTTTAATCGTTTCTGCGTCACGGAATTATAAATTTATACGAGACATAATTAAAGGACTCTTTTGAAAAATGCAAGGAATAGTGCCGTTACTTTTGCTAACAAACAATGACCAACTATTTTATGCATAAAAAACATTCAGAATTAATAAAAGAAATGTTCGAATGAATTCTTTATCTAAATCTAAAAATTTTGTTTCAATTGTTTGATAAATTAGAAATATCTTAATGCTGTTTTTGTGTGATGTATATATGCTGTATTGCAAACGTATGAATAAATTTCCTATCGGACGTCGATGGAAATTTTTATGGCAAATCTCATTTAATAGGCCTCTTTTAAATCGTTTATTTTGTTCTGTTATAAAGAGAAGATAAAAAGTACACACACAGACATAATGGGAGTCATTTAAAAAGTAGTTCAGATTTTAATATCCTCATTATAGTTTTCATCATCCATTTTATTTTTCATTTATTATCAATTTAAAAAATGATTTGAAGGCTGCCATGCAATTATTTTTATATTTCACCACATCAACCAACTTTCTGAAAATATCTCTTAATTCCAACTAAATCTGACACGTATATCAAAACGAGGCTTAATGAACAAATCAAACATGAAATATGATTTGTAACATTTTTTAAAATTAAGTATAATTCAGAAATATTCTGTAATGACTTTAAAAATTATTCTGCCATCTGATTGAATTTGGAATAAATAATTTGACAGTAGTGTTACTCTATAGTAACACTATTGTAACAATGGAGGGTAAACAATGGAGGATAATGGCCAAAGACATTTTTTGAGTTTTTGTGTCGACAATTAATCCAATTTATTTCTGTCTATAAATATTCCTAATTTTAAAATTGCGACGCATTTGCTCGAAATATGTCTTATGTCTTGAAATGGAAGCAGAAACAATTGTAGAGAAAAGACAATTGAAAAGCAAAGTTCGAACGTCATCCGTAACTGAACTCCCCCTTTGGAAACGACGCCAAATTTGGCATCACTGACAACCCGAACCTCGGATTGTTATTTATATCTTGAGATACTTTGCAGCGGTAAGCGCAAGGGGCCGGAAGCTTTCATCTACCTGTTGGGATTGCTAATATGGGTTTGTCAGTTGTAAAAGTAAATATTTATTTTACGAAAAAAAAAAATACTATTCTTCTCAGTACAGTTTATGTGCGAAATTTTCTTCAAATTTTTTTTCGAATTTTCTTAAATTTTTGTGTTTTATGAGATGATTTAATATAAATATTTTTCTTTTTGAAGATTGATTCATTACACAGATATGCGCTGGAGAGTTTTTATAGCAAGAATATTTTACTCTTACGAGAAAACTTCGTTAGTTGCTATTTCATTGCTTAAAACATTTCGTATTTTATAGGGAAAAAAATATCAGTCTTTTTTTTAAGTTCTTTTTTTTCGAATTTTATAAACAATAAAACAGATTAAATTAAAAATTTCTTTGTCTTTTGAGATTTTGTAAAACTATTGGGTTGTTCGGAAAGTAATTTCGTTTTTCGATCAATTTTTGGGCAGCAAAGACCAAAAATTTTATGAGCGTGGAATTATGCTACTACTAGAAAGATGGCAAAAAGTGTTGAACCAGAATGGCCAATATATAATTTAATAAAATATTGTTTATTATACGAAAACTGTCTTTCATTTCCACAAAAAAAAAAAAAAAAAAAAACGAAAATACTTTCCGAACAACCCAATATTTAAAATTAGATTTTTGAAATTTGATTGAGCTTTTCTATCTTATTTTAATTTTGCATCTCAAAAGCATAGAATAACTTTTTCTTTACACAGAGTAGTTCCAGATACAAAGCTCTGCGAAGCGTTTATGCTATTTTGTACTGTTCATCATGCCGAATTTTAATACTATTTTTATTATTTTACGATTGCAAAGATAATGCAAAAATTAATCTATAATTTTATTTTGAAGAGAATTATGAAACATTAAGTTACATTTTATATTTTCAATTTTTAATATGAAAATTTATATGAAGTGCAACACATAATTTAAACACAATAACATAATAAATTAAAGATGGTATTGAAATTTTAGATATATCAGATTTGAAATTTTTATATGAATATTAAATACTGAGTATTTTTTATGATTATCAAAATTAAAAAGAAAATTTAAATAAAAATTTATTATTTGGAAAAAAAATTGTAACGAAGTATGTCTATAAGCGAAGAGTAGTTTTTATATTATTGTAATCTTTTCTATCTAAAAGGAAAAAAATTAATATTTTCATGTAAATTGAAATTTGCTCACTTTTCATAATTACTTTCTTTAATTAATTCTTTAATTAATTTCTTTAAAAGTAACATAATTAAAAAAATTAATTTGGAAATTCGTTATCGAGATATAATCCACATTTAAAAGCAAAATTGAAAAACTTTATAGTTAAAGCTTATATTTAAAATATTAGAATTTTAAAATTTTGATAATGTATGAAGAGCTAAAAGCATATCAACTCAATTTTTTTTTCAAAAATATTACTCCAAATTACTTATTTTAAAAAAATATTAAACTAGACTAAAATTATGTTTAGTGAATTTGTATTCGGTTTAATATATAAATCAAATCTTTCATAAATGTAAATAATTTTAGAGTAAAAGAATCGCATAAGAAATAATTTGTATAAATTTCATTTATTTATTTAATATTTTTTTTTTGTCTTGAGAAATAAAGTCTGAAAAAAAGTGATTTACTGATAAGAATTAATTTTTCTAATATAATAATAATAAAACTAATTGCTGTGTGTGGATATTGGGATATAATGTAGGAATTAGAATTAAACAATATTGCAAATGTTGCTAATAGTAAAGAAATTAAGAAGTTTTGTTAGATTTTATATTGCAATGGAAACAAGAAATAGGGACAATCAAAATTTCTAAAATTGGATACAATGTACAGAAATTATTTATATAGATCTATTTTAGTATCTACTTATTATACTCTAAATGAACAAAGAACTTCATTGATTTAAGAATTTTCACCATACTTTATTTGCTGTAGAATAGTTTGTAAGCAAATATTGGCATTAGCTAAGAAAATCGATTGCAGCATTAAATGAACGTCATTCGATCTTGTTATTGTCATTCCCTTTTCTATGTCAACCGTATTATTAAGTCGACAAATCGGTTTTTAGTTCTTGGCATGGTAGGGATAGATCCGGGTACTTGGGTGCACCGCGAGGAATTCAGAGAGACACTATTCTGAATATAGAAATAGCGGAATGGCATTCTTTCTCTTCCATCTAGATCCGCTTCGTGTCAGCTAAAAATACTTCTAGACTCGCTTACCTAATTCCAAGAGATGTTTAGATATCTAAAGTTTGAGGTTTTAGTTGCACCTTTCTAAAATTCCCTAAGAGAATTTTTAGAAATGAGTGTAGAATTTTCATGAAATTGCGGGGCAACTTTTTTCATATTTATATTTAAAGAATTGATTTGTGGATATTATTTTTTGTACCATTTCATTGTTCTTTGGATTGTGATTTATATTAAAATTATTTTATATAAATCAACTATCGGCTGAGTTTGTTTTAAGATTATTAATATTCATTAGATAATTCTTTTTCTTTTTTTGTGGAAACATTATTTTTGTTGCTAAAAAAGCAAAATTAATTTGAATTTTTTTTTAACTTGGAAAACTTTTTAATTATAAAAATACTATAGTATTTAATTTTTTTTTGAAACTAGTGATGTATATATTTTAAATATTATAGAAAACCTTTTTCAATATTTTATTTAGAAGGCACGATTTTTGGTAATATTTATAAATCTGCATTTTATGAAGGCTGTATTTAATGCAGAAATTATAAATTCATGAGCTGAAAAATTTTCGTTCAAAATCTAAACTCTATTCATAATTATTTTCCTTTACTGATAAGAAGAAGTTAATTCAAAATTCGGTATTTTTTAACTTGTTCTATAAATTTTTAAACCTTAACCAATGAAAGAAATCTCCAAAAAATAACATTTATTTTAATAATGTTGCGTTAAATTTATTTAAATTCAAACTGATAAGAAAAGACGAAATTTATAGGAATTTTTTTTATATATTTTTTGTGATTTATTTTTGAACATTCCTTAATTAAAGCCGAAGTGCATTAAATATATTTCCAACAGCAATTTTAAAAATTTCCTTTTAATTAATTTTAATTTTCATAATTGTATTATAATGCCAAGAAAAAGTTTTAGCAAAAATATATCCCCTTCCCCTAATTTTTTTTCTTGCATTATTGCAGAAACAACAACAACAATAACAAAAATGTTATAATCATGCTCTTAAAAGATTTGAAGGATATGAGATGTATTATTTCTATAGGTTTTGTATCATTTCCTAATGTCATAGATTTTTTATGAAAATGCTTTCTAAAATTAATCAATTTTAGAAATCTTTTTTCAGTAATAATCAATTCTTTTATCTGGAATATCTTAGTTTAAAGCAAAAAATTATCCTCATAAAAGTACAGCTTATTTTATTCCATGCCTTATTAAATAAAATTTGTTTTTTTTCTCAAGTTTTTCTTCGTTTCGGATTCATTAAAATCTTTTTGGTAAATTCTCACGTGATCAACGAACAGGAATCATCTTAAGCTGTATTATTATTATTATTTATTAAAATTCCAGTTTCCTTTGAAAATATTTTAAATAATGAGGTAAACACCTCAGATGAAATTTCAATATTTCATCGAATTCAATAAAAATTTTTATTGGAAAAAATTTGATTATTTAAACAATAAAAGCATAAAAATTGCTTTTGAGGGAAATTAGTTTCAATTCGAATTCGTGAGCAAAAGTATCATTTATAATTTTTGTCATTTAAGGAATGATTTATTATTGAAATAAGTATTAATTTTAAATCCATAAATAGAAAAAAAAATATATTTAGTAACAGTAATTAAAATATGGAAAGCCTCTGCTATTATATAACTCTATTTGCTATAACTATTTTTTGATATCTGTTTCTTTATATATGCATCGTAAACTAATCTGTCAAGGGTAAAGTTCTTATGATTTTATTTTTATTTATATATATTTTTTCCTTTTAAGGAATAGACGGAATTTTATTTATTATTGGTTTTTATTTGTGTGATATTTAAAGTATTAATATTGTTTGAAAGCATTACATTTGAAGCAAAATTTCTTAAACTTTGAGTGCCATACCGTGCATTTTTTATTGTTGTTATATTAAAATTAATTTAATTCTATAGAATAACTATCATAAATTAAATTTTGTTCCCTTTTAATATTTAGATTTCTTATTTATTTTATGCTGGGAGTACTATAATACGTTAAAGACATTAAGGTGGAGGAAGTTGAAGCGAAAACTCGCAAAAGACCTTTGTAAATTATAGCCATTTTCCTCATGAAAAGCGTCCAATAAGAAAAACCTTGTAAAGACCTACATTAAAGACTTTTTTTATGTAATGATTCACCAGAGGTGTTAAATACTGCATATTATATCATTCAATAATCTTGTATATAAAAATCTATATAGAAGAGATAAAAAAATAATATTATTACTTGATGATCGACCAAAATTATGTCAAGCTAAAGTATTTTTTTACTTACTTTCGACTTGTTCCTTGCTCAGTTCTTCAACCTGTAATAGAAAGATGAAATATATGAGGTGAAGACAAAACTTTTCAAATTGTAAAAACAATAAAAATACGTATTAAGGCAGTGCAAAATTAAAAGATTTTTTTTCCAACTCGGCCTATTGCATGACAACCTATTTTAAAGTAAGTAAAAAAAAAAAGATTGTAAAATAAGAAATATTTGTGATGTATAGTTCGTTTGGATTATTTATATGTAACGATTAATAAGAATGTTGTTTAGATGATTAAGATTACATCGAAGCCAAAATTTCTCAAATCTTACACACCATATTACAAGGGATTTATTTAAGATACAACTAAGCTCTCCCACGCAAAAAAAAAAAAAAAAAATAATTTAAGAGCTGTATCGATAGAGAAGAAATTTTAAACTGTTTTGAAGTCCATGAATTTTTTTTTTTTTTTGTATGCATGATGCAAAATAAATTTTGCAAAAATTTAGGCTTTCCTATAAATAAAAAAAAATAGTCAAGGGTATTTCCTTCAGAAAAAATTGCTAAATCTTTCATTGAATTTATTTTTTTATTGCCAAACATAATTATATCAAGAAACGTGCTATTTTTTATTTTATATTTAAGCAGTTAAAGTTCGAATGTTTCCATTCTACATCAATAAATTTTTACAGAATCTCAAAATTTACTAAATTTACCACTTACTACAAAACTTAATTACTAAATTACTACAAATTTACTAAATTTTTAAAATCTTATGCACAAATCTTAGTAAAATTAATGTATAAAAATTAAAATAATTAGGGCTGAAACCTAATGGACTGAACCTAAATATATGGATTGAAACCTAAAAATATAGTGATAAATATTTTCTTTAATGAAATTTTATATGATTGGTTAGGCTATAAAGCAATGTTAATTGACAAATATTTGAAAATCAAATTTAAGAAATATAATTTAATGTGTAGAATGTTGATATTGTCCTCTGGAAGCAATTTTTCGGTTATACTTTTGAAATAATAAGAACTCCGTTAAAAATTATTCATTAATAATAAACTTATTTTATTCAAAAAGAAGCAAGTTTTTATAAATTTTTAAAATTACAAAATTTATTAGCGGTCAAACTGGGAGAAAAAGAAAAACGTTTCATAAAATTGTTAACAATGTGTCGTATTTTTTTTTAAATAAATATTTTAGAAATATTTAGAAAAGTTGGAAAATTATATTTCTCATTTTCTATTAAAAAATTATTTAATTCATATCAATTCAATACAAACTTATTTATACTAAAAACTTTGTTTATTAAATTAGATATTGAATAAAAAGTAAAACAAAATAGTTATTTCATATTAATATTTCTAAAAGTATGTCCTATTTTAAAATTTTAACAGCACAAAAATATTTCTTAAACAATTTTTTAAAAAAAGAAGACGGTTTTGTAGTTAGAATTCTAAAAGTTATCATGCTGTTGAGATTTCCATATTTATTGAAAATTGTAGTTGATGCTATTAGCTAAGGAAAAATTAATGATTAATTAAACAGAAATACAAATTAATTATGGTGGCATTTTTTGTGTAGCTTGTCAATTTTTTCTTATTGATTATTTTTGATTAATTTTTATTATCTTTATTTGGTGTTATCGCATAATGGTAATAGTAATTGTAAAATCTATCATTATTTTTGTCAATATAACTGTAATATTTGTTGCATCGATTATTTGTTTAGATAATTTAATTAGCTTTCTAATAAATATATTGAAAATTGAGAGACTTTATTTATTAGTGCTGGATAATAAATAAAGAACTCGTAAGACTAATTAAAATTGTTTCGAATTCTATGTATTATAATCGCACGAATGTAACTTCATATTTTCGAAATAAAGTAATTTTTTAAAATTACTTTTATTTAACTTGATTATTTCATGTTTGTAGAGATGGGATTTTGAAATAAATTTTTTGCTCACTTCTTGATACTTTCAGAAGTAAACTTTTGTGTTTTAGATGGCATTATTTTTTATTTTAACTTTATAACATTTACTTACTTTTTTACTTTTACAATGTTATCAATTACTCATTAATAAAATAAAATTTTAATTCCATACCAGTTGTGTCACTTGGTAATCAGTTTACGAAACAATACATTTCAATATTAAAAAAAAAAGAATATAAAATGTAAAAAATTCTGATATTTAGTATACTTTTATAAGTGCGCTTTTAAAAGCTTTTTTTAAGTTAAATTTATTATTAAATATTCTCTTAAAATAATTGGCGGTGTTTATGATTAATATATAAAAACATGCCTTTTTAAAAAAATAAAATAAAAATAGCGTTGCTTTATATTCTAAAATACTTTTTTAAATACTTAATTCGTCCAATCTTACGATGGAAAATTGCTGAAAGAATTAAATTTGCTACCACATAACTTGTTGTATCTATTTGTAAATATATTTGAAAAAAAGAAAAGAAGAGAACTAATCTTAATACTTCAAGAACTGTAAGCCTAAACTATTTTTTTTGTTATGCTTTTAAGCATTTTTTCCAATCATTTTTTATCATCAGAGGAGGACGTAAATTAATATTCTCCAATATACAATCAAATTGCTCTTTATATATTTTTAATTATTAAATTAAGCGCAATTTTTGTATTCTTTAATATTTAGTCTCTAAATCGGGATGAACGATTTATTCTTTAGCATTTTCTGAAAAGAGTACAAAATATGAAGAGAAATCAAAAGAGGAATGTAAGAATTGTCATTAGAACAATTAATAATCTTTGAGAAATATAAAAGGTTTGAATACATTTGCATTGACTGCTTATTTCTATATAATAAGTGAGTTTTAATACCTTGTTGTAGAGATAAGTGCGCTTATATTATATGCCAAAATCAAGAAATATTGAGAAAGGTGTGTGGAATTTCGAAAGTTGATTCAAAATCTTCTTTTTTTGTGAATAATAAGCATTTATAAAAAATCGTCGAAGGTAAAATCAAAATTTAAAATTGGCTATTAAAAGCCATAGAGATGCCAAACATAATGTGCCAAAATTCAAATTTTCTTCAAATGTATTTAGAAAATTTAGTGATTTTTTTTTTCAGTTCGATGAATTTATTTACATCTTGTATAAAGAATTCATACCGACATTTTGTTTTTAAAAATACCAACTACCTTATTTGACGTTGCAAACGTTTTATTCGAGGTAGAATCTGTACGCCATACATCGTCTTTTTCCAGATCTTTTTTCATGTAATTAGTTTGAAAACAGTTTATCAAGACATCTTAAAGTGGTGAGGTGAGAATTTTGAATAGTGTCATTGAAAGAAGAGGAAAGATAAAATGAGTTATGAGAAAACTACATACATATACGATATTTTAGTTACATAAAGCAATTTTAAAAATGAATGTATTTCATAAAAAATTTCAATGGTGCTTTAAAGAATAATTTAGTTTAAGAATAATTAAGAATAATTTAGTTTAGTTAAGTTAGTTAATGAAAGCCAAAGGCTAAATTTACCGTATTTACTTTGGTCGTACAGGAAGCATGCAAAAAGAAAGCCCTGAAATCATGGGAGTGGGGAAAATAGACCTCCAAATATCGATGAATTTCTTTGTTGCAGACAGAATTAAAAAAACAACAACATATTTTTAGTTCTATGTCTATCTATCTATAAATGAATGTGATTACCCGAGATATAAGTATGAAATTTGGCAAGTAATATTTTCATGAAGTTTACAGAGTTTTATCAAAAGTCGAACGAAATCCTTTTATAAGGAGTTTGTTTGTTCATTGGTCTATATCCATGTTAACAAGATAATTCAAGAGCCAAAATAGCTAAATGGATGGGATTGGGAATATAAATTTATCTCTACAACTGTAGATTCTTCACCTATTGGACGAAGTCGTCAAAGGTTTGAACGTCTTTTGGTCTTTGTAATTGAAAGAATGTGGAAAACGAAATTTAAGCAGAAGATATTTAGCACATTATCGTGTCATCAACTGTATAAATCTATATCAAATTTTGGATCCAGGGATAAAGAAGGCATCCAAAAGCCTTGTTTAATTCCCTTTATTATTTCCCTCTTTATACTATGAGGCATAAAGTGTGCCATTTTGTGTTAGTATCTTAGAATTTCCAGGGGGGGGGGACTCTTCCAATTTTTCATTTACATATATTCCTTTTTTTTTTTTTTTTTGGATAAGCAGCATATGATATTATGAGTAGCATACTGATTTATCTGGATTTATTCAAAAAGTATTTTCAATAAGGATTTTTTTTAAAAAATCAACCGAACTCTGTAAAAGACATAAAAACAAAGCAGTTAATGTTGCAACTGTCCAATTGTGTAAAATGCAAAATGCCAAGATATCACGCCACTAACTATGCGTGAAGATTCTTCTGAGTCAGATTATTGCCTGTGAGTGAAATGAATGTACTTAAATGAGGCAATCAACCCCTACGCCTTTCAGAAATATAAAAACCTTAACTTGGAGAATTTTAGGAGAGAAATTAGCCATCTGCAAACATTTGAAATTTTGTCATAAATCATAGATACTTAGTAAAAATATGTAAAAGAGACAGTTGCATTTAGGACATTAAAACGCTGGTGCTTCTACTAGTAGATACCAATGCAAACGAAGATTTAGTTAGATTTAGTGGTATGACATAGGTATTGCTTCTGCATTTAGCAGTTGTTTTTTTAACTAGGCTTCATATTTATCCAATATCCAGCAGCATAATGGCATAAAACACAGGCATTAGTCATCAAACCATTTAGATCGCGTTAGACGAAGGGACTTTGTCACTTACCATTTTGATGGCTTGGATTAGCTCCCTGTGCGTGGAATAGGGACAAAAGAAACTGAAGCAGAGAAACGGCGAGTGGTATTTGCGGCCGAACTTCCCTCTTCGTGCGGGGTCTCAGTTTCGCTGGGGCGGATGGGAAACCCTCCCGAAACACCCCATTTTCGTACAGGTCACGTGGTAAATCCCGCAAGCAAGGTCGTCTAGTGTTTCCGAATGCGAACGTTTAAATTTAGAATTGTTGGCCGATTTTTCTTCGGATGTTTCAAACTTTTCTTTTCTTTTTTTACTACCTCCAAGCTGTGTGATGCGTTCGTATCGACTCCGCAAGAGAACTCCAGTGTTCTTTTTAGTGTATTTTTTTTCTTCTAATTATGCAGGTGACATTAGGCTTAGTGACGCAGTTTGCATTCTTTTGGTGGTGGGTTACTTCGGGGTATTCATTGTTTTCATTCTTAGAAATTATGTAAACAAGATATGCCCGCATGACACCTGTTTCTAGTGAATCAATGAATAATTTTTAGAGCAAATGACAACACTTTAGTATTGAAGAGGTTTTTTTTTGTTATTATTATTATTAAATAAGAAAAAGCTAAAGTTTATATAATTCTTGTCCAAATTCTAATTCATGGGATCAAATTCAAATTACACTAAATATGATATTTAAACACAGGTGTAAAATAATTACTCACATATAAAAAACAGTTGCTTTAGCCACATTAATGGTTCTATGAAGCATTGGACGTCATATCGAAAAATAACCTCTGTTGCTCTTTTAAACAGAACTCATGAATTAATAATTTCAGAAGTCTAATTTTTTAATATTGAAACTTATTTTAAGAAAAGTTTAACTATATGCTGTAGTAATGTGATAAAAAAAATCTGATATATTGAGTTTCATCCTTTAGCTTCAGATAAAGGCGAATTTTAGCAATTTAACAGTAAATAAAGCATAATTTTTTAAGAGAAAATAAAAGTAAGACTAAAATATTATAAATGTAACATAAAAACATTTTCTTTTTTTTAATTTAAAGGAGTAAATGATTAAAACGGATATTTGAAAAAAATTGTGGCAGTAGAATTCGGCTTTGATGAGTAAATTGGTAGATGGTAAGTAACATGATTTTTATTTTTTATTTTGCTTTTATTCACAGAATGAAATATTGAAATAAATCGCAATGAGTAATTTCTTAACTACATGTTGGTAATCATGAATAATTATATATATATATATTATATTAGAAGAGTGTAGTAGCAACCATTGTACTTTTACTGACTTCTTCATGATGTGCGCGATTCTTACAAACTTGCTATTGTCTTGTCTATGTTTTCTAATATTGTCTAAACGGAAAATAATAAATAAAATATAAAAAAAGATTAAGAAAAATATAGAAATATAAAAATTTAAGACTTTTTTAATTCTATAAAAATATTATAAAGATATGTTTTACAAATTATTCTGATAATGAATATATAAATAATAAATATTTGTAATTTATAATATCTTTTATAGTATAATTATATTATAAAAATTTACAATATTTTATAATTTTATATTATAAAATATTTATAATCTTTTATAATGTATATTTATAATAATTTATTCTAAAATATATATTATTTTATTTTATATATCTTTTGATGGGGTTTCCATTTTCTTATATATCTGGTGTATATTTCATGATAAAATAAATATGTTCTGTAATTTTTTATATGAATTGTTCCAATTGTTAAAAGAATTTAATGTTAGACGTTTATGATATTGATATTCATATATTCTGATGTTCAGTTTTCCGTTTCATAATGCTTCTAAAGAATTCTTTATTAGTTGTTTCAATTTTGTTTACACTGTACTTAAGCTTGTATCTTCTATTTCATACATGTTATATTTTTTATATATTACTTTATTTTTTATACTTCTATGCATATGTTTTTTTATATTTATATTGTTATGTTTAATTATACTAAATTTCCTAACAGGGAGTGCTATTTTGGAACCTATTTGTGGCATGATATTGAACAAAGACTAGATGAAGAAAACGAAATCAGAGAATCAATAACTTCCTTTTCAAACTTTTACACCGCATCAACGGAAGAATATGTGACTCTTACTGACAGATTTGATTTATACCAGACCGGCAGACGCATTTTTTAGTGAATCATGGAATCTAGATTTTACCATGAATATGTCCTGTATTAATATTTTTTCCTTAGTGACTCCTATACTTTCCATATTTCTTATATTTTTGTTTCGTATTATACGTTTTGTTATGTTTTCTTAGATTTGTATATATTTTTAAGCTTTTTTATAATTTATTACGTATACTTAATCCTTTCATTGCTTTTTTACTATAAACAGTTTCTTTGTTTTTTTATAGACAGACAGCTAGCTCTCCCATTCCTTACTGTTTCCCAGCACAGCAAGGGATCTTCGTAGTACATAGGTTATTGGTGCCAAAGAAATTTGTGCGGTCTGTTATCGCACTAATAACTCCTTTTTGAATTATATATTTGCTCTTAAATAAAATTTAAAGTATATTGTGATACTACATTTCAATATATATATAAAAACAATTGCCAAAATTCATGAAAAATTTGCACGACTAAAAAATTAATATTATTGAAAAGATATATATTTTTTTAAATTTTAAGATGATGTAAAAATCAGTTTTATGCTGTAATATTGTCGGAAGTTATCTCGCGAAATCGCCAAAATTTCGCCTGATTTTTAATTAATTAAAATTTGGAAAACACCGTTCGAAGGTCTATCCTCCAAACTATATATACGCCGAATTTGATAACTCTAGGTCAAACTGTAAAGAACCAAAACTCACACACACTTTCATCTTAATTATTAGAAATAATTCTTACGGTCGGAATAAACACACACACACACACAATATATACATATATTATATCGATTTACCTTAGAATCAATCGTTTCATTAAATTATTAAAGTAAATGCGAGAACGTATAAAAAATTAACTTGGTCATTGTTGATGACATATTGCAAATAGATCCTAGTAACTTCTCGGGATTGCAGATTAGATGTAAAAAAAAGTTAGGTACTCGCGTGTTAGGGGAAAGTATAATAAGGCTTTTAGAGCTCAATATTCTCTCCTTTGTGGAAATTTTAGATTCTCTGTCTACTCCCTCCCATTTTCATCCCATATGTACTAGTGCATGCTCGATCTGGGCTTCCACAATGAAATTTAATTTTCGTGAAGTTATTGTGCTTGAAAATAAATCGCAGCGAGTGATAGGCAATGGCGGATATTTTCGCCGAAACACGAAAGAGCTTTGAACGCTCCCCTCTTCTTGGCAATTCATGTGCAATTGGCAGATTTTTTTTTTAAAACAATTCTTAGAATTTAGGTACCCCAACAATAGGCAGCCTCGCCCTCTACAATACATGTACAGTCCTTAACAAAAGAAGACACCTCTGAGCTCTCAATTTTTTTTTCTCCCTCCCTTTCCTATCTTCCGCTTTTTCCCAGATGACAATAATACAAAGGGGTAAAGGAGCGGAAATGTGTCTGTTTACATCTTTAGCACAGTAATGCTGATACCTGTCCATAAAATGCTTTGTTAAGTGATAATATCTACTTCAATTGTTTATTACATTACTAGTCTCTTTAGACAACAAGCAGGTTCGCTTGGAATATTGGTTATATTTCAGATAAAGCGTTTTTTATAACTTCATGATTCCGCCATATTGTCTGACATTAAAGTCGCGTTATTTTAGTTCTTGTGTACATGAACTTTTCTAATGGAAAAAAATCCCGTAACATTATAGAGCACTATTACAAACTTAAATATATGTATGGTTCATGCATTTTCTAAATTTCGCGATATTTAAGTTCACTTTTTTTATTTGTCTAGTAAACTAATTGCTCAATATTAAATAAAATTCTTTTTTTAAAGCTTTCAAGAATGGAAGAGAATCACAAAAAAATAGATATCTAGCGAATCAATGAAAAGAGTTTGAATTCAAGGCAATAATTGCTGGAAATTAGTCAAAAAATATTTTTTTAAAAATTGCCAAAACTCAGCAAAAATTAGAATGGTTATTAAATTGGCATCATAAAAAAAGATAATTTTTAACTTTTAAAACATTGTAACATTCCTTTTCGTATGATTATAATTTAGGAAATTATCACTGAAAAACGCCAAAGCGTAGCATAATTTTTAACGTAATTTAATTTTTAATTAAAATTTAAAAAATAACTCTAAGGTGATTGTCATTTTAATTGTTCGTTTCCAACGAAACTATATTATTTTGACAACTATATTATCCTGACGAAATTATATCAACTTACGATGATTCTACAACAGTTGAAACCATGCAATTTCAAAAAGTAATCGGATTTTGATAGCATTATAGATGCTCCCACATCAATCAGAGAAATTATTGTTGCATGATACTTCTGAAACACCCACCTATCATACACCGACATACTAGAATGGATGCGAACAGCTGGCCCACGTGACAGAGGTAAGAGTCGACAAATGTGTTCTAAAGTAGTGTGCCAGTCCGTTATCAGGGGTTGAAGTTTTCGAAGAAAAGTTATGAGTGATATATGGAGAACTTAAAATAACTGCACTTAAGCACTCTGATAAGTGATGTTGCTGAAATTTGGTAGAACTAGAATTTCGCCGTTTTCTACTTGAAAACAGACATTAAGTATTGCTTAACATTGCTCCATGAAGC
>JAPMOR010061882.1:0-10009 GCA_026543865.1 Argiope aurantia | reverse complement strand
AGGCTTAATACTATGTAGCTTGTTATTAATTTGCAAATCCCATCTTTCTTGCCATTTTGCAAGGATGTATTTCTTCACGGAATTACGTATGTCTGCTAGCGGGACTGAATGGTCCAAAGCAATAGAAGCTGTTCGAGCTGCAGTATCTGCCTTCTCATTGCCTAGAATACCGACATGGCTGGGAGTCCAACAGAAGAGGATATTATAGTCTCTGTCTATCAATGAGGAGATTGTATCGATGATATTGAATAAAATTGGGTGAGTGGTATTTTCAATATTTTGCAATTGCTGTAATACACTCATACTGTCGCTATAGATACAAAATTTTTTATACTGACTACAAGATATACGTTGCAGAGCATGGAGGATTGCCATTGCTTCTGCACTATAAATTGAACACAAGGGAGAAAGTTTGCGACTATAACTGACATCATCAATAATGACTCCAAAACCCACATGTTCATCTGCTTTTGAACCATCTGTAAAAACAGCTCTATAATCAGAATATTGAGAACGATGATAATAAAAGATTTGTTGTAGAACAACTGGATGAGTGGTATTCTTATTGAAATACTCAAATGGATTCAAGAATCGGACAGAGGGTGCATTCCAAGGTGGATAATGATGAATAGTATCTTGCTGGATTTGTAAACTATTAAAACACGTGTCTAGCAACATTTTTTGGTGCGATCGAGGAATGGACGTATTCTAGAAGAACGGGCATTATAAAGTCTGTCGAGAGACTGGTTTACAAACTGAGATCTCAAAGGATGGTTGGGTATTGACAAGATTTTCAAATAATAATTAATTGATAATTTATGCCGCCTGAGAAGGAGAGGAGTTTGATGACACTCCACATAAAGGCTATCAACAGGAGATGTGCGGAAGGCACCCGAACAAATTCTTAAGGCAGAATGATGGATAGGGTCGAGTTTTTTCAGATTAGAAGCACATGCAGAACCATACACAGTACAACCATAATCAATACGAGAAAGAATTACAGATTCATAAACTTTAAGGAGAGAAGTACGGTCTGCTCCCCATGAGGTGTTAGATAATACTTTTAGTATGTTTAATAATTTTTCACACCTCTTACGCAAACACAAAATGTGCGAAAGGAAGGTCAGCCGGCGATCAAAAATTATCCCAAGAAATCTTACTTCATTCATAACTGGTATGGAATGATTGCGAATGCGGAGATCAGGGTCTGGATGCAAGCCTCTTCTCCTACAAAAATGTACAACATAACTTTTGGTAGGTGATATAGTATGGCCATTCTTTTCACACCATGCAAGAATGCTATTAATAGCGATTTGAAGTTGCCTTTCGATTAATTGTATAGATGATCCCTGGCAAGAGATTTGCAGGTCGTCCACATAGAGAGTACCTTTGACAGAATGGGGCAATTCTAAAAGTATATTAGATATATGGAGAATAAACAATGTTACACTCAAAACACTGCCTTGGGGAACCCCCTCTGATTGGATAAAGGAATCGGACAATGTACATCCGATGCGAACTTTAAAATTACGAAAAGATAAAAAATTTTGTATAAAAATAGGCAAGTTACCACTAAAATCAAATCTCTTCAATATTTGCAAAATGCCGTAACGCCATGTTCGGTCATAGGCTTTCTCAATATCAAAGAAAACCGAGACTAAATGGTTTCTTTGAAGGAAGGCATTGCGAATTTGCGTCTCCAGATAAATAGCATTATCAACAGTCGAGCGTTTCTTACGAAATCCACATTGATGAGGTGGAAGCAAATTTTTTGTCTCCAGGATATAAATCAATCTTGCATTCACCATCCGTTCCATGGTTTTGGATAAACAGCTGGTAAGTGCAATGGGACGGTAATTCATAGGGTTTGTACTCTCCTTTCCGGGTTTTAAAACAGGGATTACAATAGCTTCTCTCCACTGTGTAGGGTATACTCTCTCTTTCCAAATGCGATTGAATAAACGAAGGACATTATAGAGCGAATCTTCATTTAAATGACGAAGCATATGATATGAAATACCATCTGGCCCAGGTGAAGTATTTCGACACTGAGATAAAGCTTTCTTCAATTCAAACATTTGAAAGTCGCAGTTATATAAAAAATGTCTCTTAGTATTAAAATCTATAGGCGTTTCTTCAGCATTACTCTTAATTACTTGGAAGATAGCAGAATAGGAGCTCACACCAGATGCTTTAGCAAATGAGTGTCCAATAACTCGAGCTATATCTTCTGGTGACGAAAAAACGTCTGTCCCAATCTTCAATATGGGAAATGTGAAATCTCTATATATACCATTGATTGCTTTAATTTTCCTCCATAGTTGTTTACTTGATGTTAAAGAGGTGATTGAAGAGACATAGCGTATGAAAGATTCTCTTTGACTCCGCCGCCGCACTCGACGTGCAAATGCCCGAGCCTTTTTAAAGGCGATGAGGTTTGACGTTGTAGGATAACGGCGGAATATGTTCCAAAATTTTTTCTGTTTCTTGTAAGCTTCACGGCATGCATCATTCCACCATGGTTTGCGAAAACGATGAGGTTGTGAAGAACGTTTCGGAATCGAAGAATCAGCAGCCTCGATTATAGTTTTCGTGATGTCTTTTACTGCATCATTAATATTTGCAGTCTGTACCATTGCATTAGTAATCACTGCCAACTGCGTGAAGTTGTTCCAGTCCGCCCGTTGATATATGAAACTATGTGGTCGTTCAGTCACACAAATATTATCAGCGTAGGAGAGACGCAATGGATAGTGATCGCTACCATATAGGTCACTTCCAATATTAAAATCTAACAGTGTAAACAAAGGAGGAGAACAAATTGCCAAATCCAGTGAATGAAATGTCCGTGTTGGCTCGTGAAAATAAGTTTTCTCATCTTTATTAAAGAGACAGAGACAATAATCTGAAATCAATTTTTCAATTTGTCGTCCTCGAAGATTTGTATCATCACTACCCCACAACATGCTATGTCCATTGAAATCTCCGACCAACACAAATGGCTCTGGCAGCTGATCTACTAATAAATTAAGATCATGTTGGTTAATTTTATCATGTGGCGGAATGTATATGTTGCAAATGGTAATTAAAGATTTAAAATGTACTTGTATAGCAACAGCTTGCAATGACGTGTGCAAAGGGAGAGCATTACTCGGATAAAGGTTTGATGTTAAGATGCAAACTCCTCCAGAGGAGCCAATTCTTGTATCTACATCTTTTCGAGTAGAATTATAGCCACGTAGTTTAATCGAAACTGTTTCCTTCAAAAAGGTTTCCTGAAGGCAAATGCAAACAGGCTGGTACATATTAATCATTGACTTGATATCCTCAATTTTAGAGCGGTAACCGCGGCAGTTCCAAGAAATACAAAGAGACATTAAAAAGAAGAAAAAAAGGAAAAAATATTTTACTTCGGTTTCTTAAAGAACTTTGATTTGTAAGACTTCGATGAAGGTTTCTTCGAGTCCGAGCTTTCTCGGTCTTGATCCATGTCACTTAAAGTGTCATCAGATGGATGAATTGTAAGGCCGGTGAATTTTTCTTTATCATCAGTTTTATTCATTTCTTTATTTTTATTAACAACAGATTTTAGATTTGTCTTATCTTTTTGTGGGTTTTTCTTTCTTTTCTGTTTTCTAGAGGAAGTGGAAGATGTCTCTTCCCATGACTTTTTGATGTCCAAAAGCGCTAACCATTCGCTCATCTTAACGGTAATTGTTTTCTCTTTTTCTTCAGAGAGATAAATAGTAGAAGTGGGAGTTTCTGAAAGTTTATTTACTGTTGAAATTGGTTGCTGAAAACTACTTACGGTTGGAGTTTTTATAGCTGAGGAAAACAATGGAAATTTTGATGCTGGAGTTCGAGCTTCAACAACTTTTCTCGCTTCTTGGTAAGATAATTTTTGATGAACTCGGACCGATTGAATTTGTTTTTCTGTTGTCCATTTGGGGCAATTCTTTGAGTATGCAGAGTGATTTCCTTTGCAGTTAAAACACAATTCGGAATTCGTACATGATGCATCCTCGTGACCAGGTTCTGAGCAACGAGCACAGTTCACAGTAGTGGATCGACAGCTAGTTTTCGAATGCCCGAACCTCTGGCATTTAAAGCAACGTAGAGGATTTGGGACATATGGACGGACTTTACAATTTAGATATCCAGCTTTGATAGAGGTTGGAAGATTAGTCGTACGGAATGTCAGAATTATATGTTTGGTGTCAAAAATTTCAGTGCCTTTTTTAATTTTTATGCGTCTAACGTGTTGTACTCCTTGTTTAGATAAACCCTGGAGGATTTCAGCTTCGGAAGTGCCTAACAACTCAGTTTCTGATATAACTCCTCTAGAAGTATTCAACGTATAATGTGGTGTAACATTAATTGGATGATCTAGAAAGGTTTTAGCCAAAAGGAAAGATTTCGTTTGGAGAGATGAGACGGTTTCAATTAAGAGGTCACCAGATCGCAATTTTTTCACAGATTTCGGTTCGCCACCTATGCTTTTAATAGCTTTCTCAATAGCAAATGGTGATTTGTTTTGCAACTTAGTTTCAAAAGAAATTATTAAAAAACGAGTGTAAGAAGCCAGTTCGTCAACGGTAAATGTCGGTGAATCGTGATGAGAAGAGCCCATATATTAGAAAAGATTCAGGTCCGACGGCACCGCCCACCACGGAGCCCAACAAGGGATGGCAGCCACCGGCTCTAGACATTCCCAGCCTCGGCGCTTACCATGGTGCTAGCCGGAACCTATACGCTGGGAGTCACCCCCGGGGACAGTGACCACCCTTAACGCCAAGCCCAAGGAGTGACCCCTTCGCTTGATCCCCTTGAGCAGCCCAGTCAAGTGCCTAGGATACCGGCCGATTGATACACCGGGGACCGAAATGTACCACCCGTCCTATGGGTCGCCACGCACGGCCAACACGTGGGGTTTTTGGCTGTCCATGAGAAGCAATAAGCAATGAAAAGGCAACAGCTTCACATGGAGAGCTCCCTCGCTTACCGTCGAGGGAAAGAAACTCAACAAAAGATACAATTAATTCATACATGCAAACCAAATCTTAATGAGGAAAGGAAAAAAACAGCCACTCAAAAAAACAAAATGATCCCAAAAAAATGTAAATTTAGAAAAGTTGGAAAAAAATAGTTTTAAATCTTGGAAATGCAAAAATAATTATCTGTAGTCTCGACGTGAAGAAATTGAAACTAAAAGGGAAAAGATCGCTAAGGCATCCCGGGGTCGCGACGCCCGTATCTACTAAAGACAGTAAACCCTTTGAGATAGGAAAAGATCCCTGGGTACCTCGGGGTTGGGACACCCGTACTCACCTAAAGAAGGTGAGCCCCTGAGGGGTTAGCTCTCTCGAAAAATGGGAGAATGTGGGAAGGTCGAGCATTATAAAGTCTTCGAAGACTAGCCGGAAATGTCTTAGAGGACAAGGGGTGCTTCGGAATAGACAAAGCTCGAAGGTAGTACTGAGCAGATACTTTTTTTCGTCGTAAATCAAGTGGTAACTGATGACACAGAACATAAAGACTATGCATTGGTGAGGTCCGAAATGCTCCAGAGCAAATTCTCAAAGCTGAATGGTGTATAGTGTCAAGTCTACGTAAGACCGTAGAACGCGCAGAACCAAACACCATACATCCGTAATCTATACGGGATAAAGTCACTGATTCGTAAATTCGGAGCAAGGAAGTTCGGTCTGCTCCCCAAGTGGTTCTGGAAAGTACCTTAAGAATATTTAATGACCTGTCACACTTCTTCCGCAGATGTAGGATGTGCGGAAGGAAAGTGAGCTTACGGTCAAATATTATTCCTAGAAATTTTATTTCATTGACTACAGGTATTTCAACATTCCCAATATGGATTGAAGGATCCAAATGAATGGCTCGTCTTCTACAAAAGTGAATACATTGACTTTTTTCAGGAGAAATTGCATGCCCGTTTTCATCGCACCATCCTACGAGTTTGTTAACGGCAACCTGAAGTTGGCGTTCTATTAAGCGCATATTGCTCCCTTGGCAGGAGATCTGAAGATCGTCGACATATAATGTAGCTTGAATAGATGAGGGTAAAACATTAAGAATTTGACTGAAATGACTGATAAAAAGTGTAACACTGAGGATACTTCCCTGTGGAACACCTTCAGCTTGAATAAAAGGATCGGAATATAAATTACCAACCCGAACACGAAATGTGCGCAACGATAAAAAGTGTTTTAAAAACATGGGCAAATTTCCCTTAAATCCAAAATTTGCCAGTGCAGAGAGAATACCATACCGCCAGGTACGGTCATAGGCCTTTTCAATGTCGAAGAAGACAGAGACCAGATGATTTCGACGGGCAAATGCATTGCGAATTTGAGTTTCAAGTAGTACAATATTATCAAATGTCGACCTTCCTCTGCGAAAACCACTTTGCAGCAACGGGATGCATTCTTTCCTTTCCAGTTCAAATATAAGACGGGCATTAACCATGCGCTCAAGTGTCTTGCATAGACAACTTGTGAGTGCAATAGGCCTATAGTGCAGAGGGTTAGAGACCTTGCCAGGTTTCAGGATTGGAATCACAATAGCTTCATGCCATTGCGATGGGAACTTCTGTTCAATCCAAATGCGATTAAATAAGATTAACAGATTGGAAAGAGAAGTGACAGACAAATGGCGAAGCATGTTATATGTGATTCCATCAGGACCAGGACTGGTATCATGAGTCTTCGATAACGCCGTTAGCAATTCGTGCATTTTGAATTCCGAATTATATGGAAGGGATTCTCGAGTACAAAAACACAACTGTTTCTGTTGTTCACGATTCTTCATTTCTACAAATGAAGGCTTATATGAATCAGCAGAAGAAACTTGTGCAAATGCATATCCGAGAGCATTGGCGACATCTAATGGGGATGATATACTTCCATTTTCTGTCTCCAGAACAGGAATAGAAAATTCTTTATGAATACCACTAGCCGCTTTAACCTTCTTCCAGAGTAGTTTCGAAGATGTAAAGGCTGTGATGGAAGAGATGAAATTAATCCAAGATTCTCTCTGGGGTTTTCTACGGATACGACGAGCATTGGCTCTAGCACGTTTAAAAGCAATTAAATTATCTGTTGTGGGATATCTTCGGAAAATATTCCAGCGCTTTTTTTGTTCTCGGTGACTGTCGCGGCAAGCTTCATTCCACCATGGTCTCGGGAATTTCCTCAGACGTGGGGAGCTTTTGGGGATGGTATTGTACGCAGCGTCAATTAAGCAGTCAACTACATTTTGTATAGCTTCTGTAATATTAGTCGTTCTGACCATATTCTCCGAAATTATTGCCTGTTGCGCGAAAGCAGTCCAGTCTGCCCGCTGGAATAGGAAACGCGGGGGACAGGAAGTCACGCCGCCTCTATCAACAAAGGAGACCATTAAGGGGAAGTGATCACTATCATAGAGATCACTCCCAACTGTGAAACTGAGCAATGGAAAGAGATCGGGAGAGCAAATAACCAGATCCAGACTGTAAAATGTACGTGTGGACTCATGGAAATATGTTTCCTCGTCTTTATTGAGCAGACAGAGAGAGTTATCAGTGATAAACTTTTCAATCTGTCGCCCACGAGAATTTGTATTTTCCGAACCCCACAAAGTACTATGAGCATTAAAATCGCCAAGAAGCAAGAACGGCTTGGGTAGTTGGTCCACTAAACTATTAAGTTCGTGTTGGTTAATGACAGCGTGTGGTGGCAAATATATACTACAAACTGTGACAAGGGTCCGTATATGGACTTGAATAGCCACAGCTTGTAAGGAAGTCTGTAAATTTAAATGAGAGCTCGGGTAAAGATTGGATGTTAATATGCAGACACCACCGGAAGGATTATTTCCAGTGTTAGCGTCTTTCCGAGCACAGTTATAGCCACGGATTTTCACAGCAATATCATGTTTAAAGAATGTTTCCTGAAAAGCAAAACAAGCAGGATGGAGCTGATTAATTATATGCTTTATGCCAACAACTTTGGACCGAAGACCACGACAGTTCCAAGAGATGAAAGTTCCCATTAAGTAACAGAAGTATCGAGTTTATTGGAGCAAGTGTTTCTAAGAGTTGGCGAAACATCGCAACTCATTTGTAATTCATCCTCCTCGTCACACGGATGGAGGGAAATGGAATCGGGACTTTTAGGTTTGCCAAAAATGGACGTTAAGTCCTTATTAACATTACCTTGTGTCGCAAGTCCCAAAGCGACAGAATTTTGTGCTGTAGATTTTTTTAACTTTGATCTTAAATCTTTTGGCGAGAGTCCCCGTTTTGAAAGCTTTAGCTTAAGTGATCTTTGCGAATTAGAGTTTGATTTAGATCGAAATGGTTTGTTAGTTTCAGGTGCACTGGATGCTGTATTTTCTACCTCAGAATCTGAAGATTTTTCAATAGTTGTAGTTTGGGGGTTATATTTTACACAATTTGTGCATTTACAGTTGGCACAGAAAGGTGTTTTTGCAACGGTAGCATAAATCACACCAGGTTTGGGTGTTTGAGCCAATACTTTTTTCCTTGCTTCAGGATACGAAATAGATTCTTTAAATTTAATGGAGGTTATTTGTTTTTCCACTTTCCAGCGTTCACAGGCTCTAGAAAACGAAGTATGGGAGCCTCCGCAGTTGACGCATTTTTCGGGGGCGTTACACTATTCACTATCGTGGTCTTTTCCTGCACAGCGGGCGCATGTTTGTGTCCCGCGGCAATTAATCTTCGAATGGCCGAAACGCTGGCATTTAAAACATCTCAAGGGATTTGGGATGTACTGTCGGACCGGTAGTTTAATATATCCTGCATATATGAATTCTGGGATTGTTGGTCTATGGAATGTAAGTATATAATGCTTCGTGGGAAGGAGCTGCTCATCCCGCCTAATGGAGATTTGGCGTACGTAAGTCACTCCTTGGGGTTTCAATTCAGCAGTGATTTCTTCAAGGGGAACATTGAACAATTCACCACATGTTATTACACCCTTGGAATAATTTAAAGATGTGTGAGAGGCAGTGGTTACAGGGATGTGAGCTAAAGCTTTCATTTTTATTACTTGCTGAGCTTGCTTTTTCGTGGAAACCTCGATCAGCAAGTCACCAGAACGCATTTTCCGTATGGCAGCGACTTCACCAATTGTTGCAGAGATTGCTTTCTGCACTAGAAAAGGTGATACAGAACTAAAATTTTAGTTTTTATCACTCATTCGTTTAATTATAAAATAGCGGTCAAAATGTGGAAGGTTGGTAATGACATTAGGTATTTTACGATGCCCACTAAAGGGAGATTTCTTGGGAGGAGCCATGCGATATTAAGAAAGTTTCGGGCCCGACGGCACCGCCCACCACGGAGCCCAACAAGGGAAGGCAGCCACCGGCTCTGGACAGTTCCAACCTCGGCACTTACCCTAGTGCTAATCGGTACCTATACGCTGTGAGTTACCCCCGGGGACAGAGACCACCCTTAACGCCAAGCCCAAGGAGTAACCCCTTCGCTTGATCCCTAGCAAACTAGCCACTTAGGTGGCTAGGTACCAGCCGATTGATACACCGGGGACCACAGTGCACCACCCGTCTGTCAAATGGGTTGCCACGCACGGCAAACACGTGGGGTTTTGGCTGTCCATGAGAAGCAAGAAGCAAACAGAGCGGCGACAGGTTCTCATGGAGAGCTCCCTCGCTTGCCGTCGAGGGAAGGAAAAAACAGCAGAAAGCAGAAGGCATAGGGGAGTTTGAACATGAAGTTAGTAAAGATCCCTGGGTACCTCGGGATTGGGACACCCGTACTCACCTATAGTAGGTGAGCCCCTGAGGGGAATTCGCTCTGGAGAGCAACTAAAAAACTCAAGAGGAAAAGAATGTATATCCCCCAATTAATGGACCCAGTCACCAAACTTCCAGCACACACTGATGCGGAAAAAGCTGAGTTCATCGCAAATCAACTTGAAGACCAATTCAACCCAAATAACCTCACTGACCTAACTACAGAAAACATTGT